>JBBPTN010000226.1:0-29898 GCA_038094075.1 Xerocomus spinulosus | reverse complement strand
TGTGTGCATAATACCCTTGTCGCCACTCGCACGCAAAGTCGTCGGCATCCTGGTCTACCGATCGTCACACGGTGCGTGAGTTTCCCCGTACAGCAGTGCATACACAGATGACGGTATTGCCATCACACAGTGCATGCAAAATATGAATATCCAGAACGCACCCTTGAGTGCGCCATCGCTCTTGAGAGTGACCTGACGCTTTATCGTGGTGAACCAGTCCACGGTCGTACCGAAAACGTCAAACACATAGGCATCGATGTCGCGCAAAACAGAGACGGCGTTGGAGGACATTCAGCTGGACAAGGCTTATCAGCGTCAAAAGTCGGAGCTACTCGGCATCCGAGCTCA
Source organism: Xerocomus spinulosus (assembly GCA_038094075.1). Taxonomy (NCBI): domain Eukaryota; kingdom Fungi; phylum Basidiomycota; class Agaricomycetes; order Boletales; family Boletaceae; genus Xerocomus; species Xerocomus spinulosus. Next base: position 29,550 of record JBBPTN010000226.1, on the reverse strand, counting down.
GAGCCTACTTACACCGTGCAAAGTTCTGGGCTTGAAAATGCAAGTATCAGATGGCCCGGGTCTGGATACCACGCTCGTTACCCCCCACCACAGGAACTCAGTCTGATAGAACGTACTTCAGGTACATGCGAAGATAGCATCGAACTTTGCCGAAACGAAAAGGCCACTTGTACAGGAAGACGTTGGCCGATGCCCGGACCGCAGACGGACCTTATGCCAGTGTGAGTTTGATCTCCGCCCTGGCACGAAACCTGCTAGCAGCGCAACTCGCTGCAGCGTCGAGTAACCGGCAGTACCTACGGTCTTGGAGCAACGACATAAAAACCCAGAAAAAATCGAGCAGCATAGTCGATGCGTTCTCAGCACGTATGTCAGTACCGGGATATACAGCATCCTGTGTTAAAGTTTTAGAAACAATTTTCTTTTCTTTTTACCCATGCCCCAAATCGTCTCACTCCAAGACTGGCATCCTGTGGTTTCAGTGCGCAGTGCCTGTCGTGAATTGGACAAACCGTTTTGGTAACGTTCCAACTCTGTTGTTTTACGGCCCTACATACTAGCACCTGGAATGTTCGTTAGAATCATCGCCTCTCAATGTCTGAGTGTTGCTAGGCTAGGGCTGAGCCAGCTGCGCTCGGTGTTGAACGTGAAATTTCTACAGCACAATCCTTCCCACTCTGACAGGTGAGCCTCGTGGTCGTTCTTGTGGCAGTTATCGCAGACCAATTTGGGTAGCTGCCAGGCGTGTTTACGGTGCTAATTGATGCAAAAAGGCACCAGAATTGGATTTGTACGTACCTCATGCGGAGAACTGATTTCATGGGCGCATCCAGGCCATTTTTGTCGATGTCCACCGTCCTGATAAAGCCCACGAACATTCTGTGCCTTCTTTGACCCCCCTTCCTCATTCCATCCAACATGATCACCGAGGACGAGATAAAGATCTACGACGTCGATGCCAAGTCTGTCGAGGGCCAAACCCCACCTGCCAGCGTAAACACCTCCCTCCATCGTGGGCTCAAGAACCGTCATGTTGCTATGATCAGGTACATCATTTCTTCCTTCAACTTCCGACTTTTTTGCCTCACTCTTTGGTTAGTATTGCTAGTGTTATCGGTACTGGTCTATTCCTTGGAACGGCAAGCTCCCTACGAAATGGTGGTCCTCTCGGTCTTCTCTTGGGTTACTTTTATGTTGGAACGATATGTTTTGCAACCATGGTATCGCTTTCACCTAGTTACAGGTACGGTCCTATAACGTATCCTATTGCAGCTTTGTCTCGGCGAGATGTCGGCTTTCTTACCTCTTCCTGGTGGTTTTATCAAACTTGCCGAGCGTTACATTGACCCCGCTTATGCTTTTGCAACTGGTTGGAATTACTGGTACGGTTGGACGGTGCGTTCACCCTACCCTGAGTCCCGATATCGTCTCAACTGGCGTTGTAGCTCACTTTACCTGGTACGTGTCCTCGGTGTGACAGTTCATCAATAATATTAAACCTTCTCTAGCCGAGTTGTCCGCCGCAGCCACTCTCTTTAGTTTCTGGGACACATCGACCAACCCAGGCGTCTTTATTACTGTGTGTCTGGTCGTCGCTATTGCAATTAATGTTCTCGGTGTTGGTGAGCACTTTTGTGCTACCTCCTAATCTTTCCTTTACAACTTGCCGCAGGTGCATACGGAGAAACCGAGTTCTGGTTCAGGTACTTCACTGCATGAGGGCGCCTCAGTTTTCTCGCTAACAAAGTTGCAGTTTAATAAAGGTTATTACAGTAACCGGAGTTATCATTCTTGGCATTGTCATCGACTTGGGTGGAGGCCCGAATCACGATCGCATCGGGTTTCGATACTGGAAGAACCCCGGCCCATTCACAGATTACGACGGGTTCACGGGTGCGAAAGGCCACTTCCTTGGCACCTGTAGCGTCGTTACGCAGGCCGCCTTTTCCTACATTGGCACTGAAGTAGTAGCAGTGCGTTTTCCATATGGTGCATTCCTTCTAGTTCTGATCTATCATTAGATTGCAGCTGCGGAGGCCAAAAATCCCCGTCGAAATGTGCCAAAAGCGATCAAGAGAGTTTATTTCCGCATCTTAGTCTTTTACCTCGGTGGCGTGTTCATTATCGGTTTGCTCGTCCCTTCCAACAACCCGTTACTCAACCTCGACTCGACCAACGCATCCGCTTCGCCGTTCGTCATCGCTATCAATACGGCTGGAATTAAGGCCTTGCCTTCGGTACGCTGGAAATCAGCAATTCTTGCCTCTGTCCTACATGACTCTCTAGATCATCAACGCTTGTCTTATAACTTCTGCCTGGTCTGCAGGCTCGAGTGACTTGTATATTGCATCGCGTAGTCTATGTACGTCGACTATCTTTCTAGGGATTGCATTCGTCGCTCACCCTGTCGTCCCTAGATGGTCTTGCTGCGTCTGGAAGCGCCCCAAAGATCTTCCTTCGCACGACGCGCAGCGGGATGCCCTACATTGCTGTCGGCGTATGCTCCTGCTTTGCACTCCTCGCATACATGACGCTCGGCTCCAGTTCCGGCATCGTCTTTTCCTGGCTCTCCAGCTTCACCGCGACGTGTGGTCTGATCACCTGGTTCGGTATCGGATTGACTTACATCCGGTTCCACAAGGGCATGAAAGCACAGGGTATCGACAGGAGGACACTCCCGTTCGCACCTCGCATGCAGCCCTTTGCGGCATGGTACTGCGTGGTGGCGACTGGGGTGACGCTCTTCGTGCGTAGTACCCCGCACCCCCGGTGCTCCTGATTGACGTCTCTACGCCTACAGTTTAGCGCTTGGCAAGTGTTCTTAAAGGGCAACTGGAATACGGCCACCTTTGTGACCGACTACCTGCCGATCATGCTCTTCCCCGTGCTCTATTTGGGTGCCAAGCTCGTCATGCGCGTACGCACCATCAGAGCGAGCGAGATGGACTTTGTCACTGATGTGGCCGAATTCGATGCGATAACGTATGTCGTTTTGCTGTGTCTTCCTTTTGTCGGTTTGACCGATATCACATCACAGCGAGGATGACCCACCACCCAAGAACTGGATAGAGGCGCTTTGGGCGTGGCTTGTGCGTACTACTTCTTATCCCGTTTCCGCCTTCCCGCTCACTCATTGACTAGATGTGATCCAGAGCGCGCGTTCTATCCATAGTATACCTGTGTTCTCTTCCTTGTCCGCATGTACTTTTTTCTGCATTAAAAAGATCTAGCTATTTCCAAAAGACGGCGGCAAACTAGAGCAAAAAAACAGGCGTATATGATATGGATATATACTTCACGACAGGTCAACGTCAAGTTGGCGGGGTACTGCTAAGCGCTGCCAAGGCAGCACTGATTGCCCTCGCCACATCTTGCTCAGACAACGTTGTCGACGTCGACCCGCCCTCGTCTGTATGCGCCGCGTCTATCGTCTCCAGACTAGCAGCCGACCCCTGCCACGTAAGTAGACCAGGAGGACCACTCACATCCGACACGCCATGGACAACAGCCGACTCGTTACTCACACCCGCACCCACGCCAGACGGCGCCCACTCGCAACACTCTCCCACCTCCGGCTGTGGCCAATCGTCCACCAACCTGGTTCCATTCCCATCTGAGCCCACCCCAGGCGTTGAACAGCGAGTGAACGCCGTCGTAGGGCTCACCGCCCTCGACTCAGGCATGCGCCCGTATGGCGCATACAGCGGTGCGGCATCGCCAATGTACCAGCGACATCCTCTCGCCCTCGCCTTGCCTTTGCCCTGCACCACCTCCTCACCCTCAGCCTCCATGTTCGTGGTCGGTTCTAAATCGCGCACTGCGCGGATTTTCCACGACGGAAGCGGTTTCCCGATAAACACTCTCGGTCCACTCGGCTTGACCCGCTTCTCCCGCCGCCTCGGTTTCGGACGAGGCCGTGGAAGTGCAAGCACAGGAGGCGCAGACAGAGAGGCAGACCCGGACGGCGCGTGGAGACGTTCCATTTGTTCGGGCGTCATGAACGCACTCCCGACGCGATTTCCCTCCATCCCATACACATGCGCCCAAAACTGCGTCTGAGACGACCCGCTCGGTAGGATCGCGCTGGCGCTTTGTTGTATAGGGCCGACGGGCGACTTGGATTGCGCATGGGGTTTGCCACCGTCCCGCAGTGTGACCCTGTTCTTGAAGATGGTTGCTGCGAGTTTCCCCAGTCTCATGGATACAAATTCTTCGCCCCGACTCCTTGAACAGTGTGAGCAATTGCACGTGTTTGTGCATACCGGGCAGAGGAAACCTGCGCTGTGCTCGTCAAAGGTAACTTCGGGATACCTAACGCATGTGACGCACGGAATGAGATCAAGGATGGGCGAAAAAACGGTTGAGACTGACCGGAAAAGAACGCATCGGTTACAGAATCGCTTTCCACATACACGATCCCCAATAACATTGGAGCACAACATCTTTGGTCGTATGGATGTGTTTCGACATTGATGGCAGAATGACATTGCGGGTGCATCAGCTCCGCCATAGTGTTGGGAAGCCGATTTATCTGAGAGACTTGGCCGTTTAAACTTGGACTTGATTTTGGATGTCGAAGTTTCGGGGTGGTAGTCGGAATCAGATCCAGAAGCAGTATCGGCCTCACGTAGCTTGCGCGAGGATACCGACTGTCTTTTTGATGGTAAGAACTCGTCGGTGTCGCTTGCAGAAGATTGGGCCGCCTCGTTGGATTGTTTCTGTGTGGATGCGGATGCAGGGGAAACGCCTGGATCACGATACTTGATCTGCACCGGTCGTTTGCCAGCTATCAAAGGCAGAGACGAAGAGTCGATCGGTCGACGGATGTAGATGATGGGCTCCGGAAGCTTTGACCGCCGTTTGTGTGTAGCTTGAGGTTTCGCTGACGATGCTAGTGGTTGCTCCGGGCCGAGTAGAGAGGGGTTGATGGTACCGGGAGCGATCGGTAGAACATCATTACTAGGGGGTGATCCGTCGTCTAGAGGGGGACGTTCCTCGTCGAGCGCCCAAGCACTTGCCGGAGGATCATCAGTAGCAAAGATGTTGCTTGGCGAAGCTGTGTTGTAACTCCCGGACTCAAAGGAGTTATCAGGGGCCAGAGCTGGAGCCGTTGATGCATCTATACCTGCGGCTGTGGGGCTGGGTGGTACCCCCAAAAAGCACTCGTGACCGCTTGGGTCTCCCAGCCGAGCGCCAGGGTCCAAGGATGGGAATCCAGAATCGAAAGAATTCGTTTCAGCACGCCCTGCGGAGCGAAGTAAGTGAGAACGAAAGGCACGTGTCGGAGGATGCTGTTGACCAGAAGGGATACGTTTGTTCGGAGAGTCACTCAACCCATTAAAGTACCGATGCATGTCTTGCTCTGTATCAACATCCATCGACGAAAAGGGTTGGGGCACCGTTGGATGAGAGAGCGCGGAGCCAACGGCGACACTTGCAGCAGGAAATGCTTCGTCTGGGAGTAGCATATAGTTAGAATCGTGATCAGCATCAGTGATGGCACGAGTCTCTTCCATCACGGGGCCTTGGTCTTCTGCAGCGTCCTCTGTCTTCTCCTTCGGTGGTGCCAATTCCCAGGGCCTAAGCCGCTCTATCGAGACATACCCGGTGGTCCCGGGTATGCGAGGCAAGGGGGCATTTGATGAGCGAGTCCAAATAGAGGTTTTCTCGAGTATTTTGAAGTTGGCCGTCCAGTCGGGGTCAGTTTGCCCAAGCTTCAATGCTAGCGCCCGCCACACGTGAGCAAATTGAAAACGCGAATTGATGACGAGGTCCAACGTGGTGAGTGGGGGATACATGTCGTTGTCGCGGAGAGGAATCTCCACAGAATTGTGGAACGCGTCCAGCATTTTGTCTAGGGTCAGATCCTTCCTGACAGCGGGTAAGGATGTCTCTTCATTGGGGGACGTGACATCGATTTCGCGTTCTTTACCCTTTCTTTTCTGAATACGTTTCGTTGTGATGGGGGATTCAGGACGAGGTGCGGGACCGGGGATGGTGGCAGAGAATAGATCTGGCAGTGGCACGGCGGAATGATGTGACATTGGGTGGTAATCAGCCTTGGTTAACCCATTGGGAAAGGGAGGAACGTCAATGTACGGACGTGCACGCCTCCTAGGGGGTGGAGGGGGTGTGAAAAGAGATTCGTCCGGCGGTATTACGGAACTACGCTCAGAGGACAAGGTGAGACGGCTTGAAGCGGGTCCTGTGGACTGGTCATTGCGTTGCATAGTTTCAGCGACCTATATGGGGGGATGACGATTAACCCTATCAGTTCCGGAATTGATCGGGCGTCAATCAACACTGACCAGTTTTTCGCCCGCAGACAGCTCATCTCCGGTATCATCAAGAGTGAGGTCTATTACATCTGACTCCATCGCCGATGTGGGTAGCGATGATGTGATGTGTGCTGATGCGGAGGAGAGTCGTGAAGTATTGACACGAGAAAGGGGCATTGATAACACAGGAGAAGACCGAGATGATATTGACAATGGAGACGACGGTAATGTGATTCTTTGAGGAGTACTGTGCTGCGCGAATGTGAGGATGAAAAGGGTAGAAAGGGGAAATGGCGCACTGAGAAGGAAAGGCGATGACGATCATCCATATCGTGAAAGAAAAGTGATGTGGTATCGACGCGACTTGCAGGTCGCGCATTTGAGCTTGGTTTTGTTATAGAGCCTCGCTGTCAGAGGTCATTTAGGGTGAGCGAAAGAAACTGAAAAGCTGCGCACCTGAACGAGATTAGGGCGAAAAGACGACTTTTCTGCGCGTGTCTTGTCTGTATGCCTCGCAGACGGCAGTGATTGTTCGCGTTGGAGAGGCGGGTGGTACGGATCGCGCGCGTGGATGGACGACGAGCGACGCCATGGCGGGTGTTGGCTTTGTTCGAGATGTCCGTCCCAATTTGCGAGCTCTGAGACAGTTCTGGCGGCCATGTGGCCCGTGCGCGCGGCGTTGGCGGCGACGTTGCCAGATGTCGGATCAGACGTGCTTTGAAGGGGGAACACGACCGTACTCATTGCACACCGGCAAATGCCGACTCGCATATAAACCGCGTCTTCGATGTGAGTTTGGGGCATGATCGGCCTCTTCTTCTTCCTCTCCTTTGCGCTTGCTGAATTTATTTATGGTGGTAGCTTTGGGAGGTCCACAATCGGTCCCTACAATAATTGTTCAGGAAGCTTGACATCTCGCCCATACGACCTTGCAGAGGATACCCTCCCCAACATCAGCCCAAATGACACCACTGGGTGGGAACGCTGGGACTTGACCATGTACCAGCAAGATCTCTTTCTCTCCATGCGTTGGGTCCAGGGGGATCCCGCCTCTTACAGCTCAGTTCCCGCCTATGGCACATTTGAGCTCGTGGCCAGGTTCTCGAACGGGACGTCTTACAGAACACACACGTCAGGTCACAAGCTCACCTACACCAATGGCTCCATCTATTCCATCTCGATTGATGGCAACACCCTCTCCTGGGATAACACCCAGTCTTGGTGGAACACCACGCTAAATGTTGGTGGTCTCGCCGCCACATTCACGACTCAATCGTGAGCCTCTGTCGATATTGACGGTCCGTACGCGCTCATCACGTTCCTAGCATCATGCTCGACAAGTTTTCTCCCTACGCCGGTTGGATCATTGGCCAACTAACCAACGGTCTCTTTACTGCTATCCCAATAACACGCGGCAACAGGTGAGCCAGGTCAATGTTTATTGTGACATACACTGAAAGTGATGTTGCTCGTCTAGTGATGGCTCCGTCGTATTTCCGTGGGGTGAATCCGTATTGCTGAATGCCGATTCCGTGTTGAACCACATGTTCTCTGTGGATCCGATCCAAACACTGGCCACCAACTACGTCGTCCGTACTTTCCACTCAAGCGGCACGGATTTTGGTGACACCTTTATTTACGAGAGCTCCTGTGCACCAAATGGCAGCCGTACGTCTACCTTTGTCTTCCCTTTACACCTGGGTACTCACTTTCCTCCGCAGAGTATGAAAGCTTCTTCCTTGGACGCGCCGAGACCCGCGGCTCTTCTTTTGAGCCATACACCATTTATGCGGGCACCAACAGCGACCTCTTATCCTTTGATCGCATTAATACCGGCACAAGTCATGCCCAGCTTGCCGGTTGCAACTACACACGCTCCATCCCCTTTGCTTGGAACTATACTCTGCCGGAGACGGGGCCTGTCGCTGAGCATGTCGATAGTGCATGTGGAAAGACGAGCTTCTATCTTGTCTCTACCACCGCCGCAGAACCTTATGAGGATGCTGTCTACCACCAAACGGGGACTGGCCTCGTTCAGATATATGAGGCAGCTGGTGCAGCGGCGCCCCGGGATATCCCAGACCGGGGTGGCGAGCAACCGCCAAACCCCTACGCATCATGATCGACATTCCTTTCAACCTGGTTCGTGACCAGCGTAATAGTGTATTTTGGGAATTAATTTCTTGGACTTTAAAAGAGCTTTTCGTATCAATCTCACTCGTGAAGCATCACTCGACCCGTTGTCGCGGCACGCCATTCAAATGCTCCTAAAACGACATCCTCGTCTTTCGAACAAGTGCCACTCGATGCAAGGTTTAAATCGAGCAATGCAACGTACAGCCGATCCAAAACCGGCGTTCATGAGCGCATAAAACTTCTGCGTTTCAAAAAAAAAAACCCTAGGACGACTTTTGGCCACCCAAATTAGTTAGGTCAAGTACTTTACCGACCTGACATCAGAGTGCTGGAAAGCCAGCGAGCTGACAGCTGAGTCGTCAAGCGATAACGTTACTTTGCTCTTCGGCCTCCTCAAGGTAAAAAGTAAATGTATTACAGTATCGCATCCAAACTAACGGCACTTTACATACCTCCGTTCCGTAATCGCGTTCCCCTTCCTTCCTAAGCCAATGAGCCGACGAGTAGCACGGAACGACTCAAGCCGAACGCCATCAATGAATAAGATGTGGGTTTACCGGATGAGAACTCCACCTTACTCCTTCTATCTTCCATACTATGAGGGTGAGGAACGGATAGTGACACACGGTTCGTCCAGCCACATTCTCATTCCGTAGTCATTGGAACTTATGTGCAGCACATTGATCCTAGCTCGAGTTTCGACTGTGCGAAGCCCTACCTTACTCATTGATCTTCTTCTCCGGGGGTGCGCCCTTGGGGACAACAGTACAGCCATTTCTGCCCTATTACCGGATAATCACAAGTCCCAGTGTGGTGACAGCCTCCATCTTTGATGAACATAGGTCAATTATAGTAGCATGAAGGTGACTCCTCGTGGGTAAGGGCTAGACCCTGATCCAGCTTGACGATATGTGACACGGCGGACACCGCCGACTCCGTTTACCGCAAGCACACACGCTCCGACTCCTGTTGCCCAACAGGAAATTGAAGTCTGCGATAAGAACATGCGGCTGGGGATGAACACGTTGGAATGCTCGGCGTGTAAGTGTTAAAGTGCTCGCTCCCACTCACTCAACTAAAGCCTCCGTCATCTTTTCGTGATATCGACTTGGGAATTTCCGACAGCGTATTTAGCTATCATTGGTAGTTTTTACCGTCGTGCAGTGTTGCAAGTGCCACGGACCGAGAGACTCGCCGTGATCGCTGCTGAATCTACAGCAATGTTATGAACAAGGGGATGGCAGTCCATAGTCATGGATGCATTGTTATAGTCATATGTGCGTTCATCACCATCGATCTGATCTATACGTGCCCAGGTGACCTCCAGGGGATCAACATCTGTGCTGGCTAGGTTTCGTCTGTGATCGTGAACATGGCTATGGTGACACCATTCAAGGAACTATTACTTTCCACGGGCCTACCCGTGGCACTTGAAACACGACCTATGGCACAAGGATATAACAGAGACAAGGCCCATATTGAGTGTATTCTCTTGTTGGTCTCTTCACCATGCCGTCCGCCATCATCGCCATGATGCAAGGGCCGCTTTGCGGGACGCTCGCAACAATGTTTTTCTACGGGGTGATATGCATGCAGGTTTTTCATTATGCCAGCGCCTATGGGACTTCGGATCGACGTGCTTTTCAGTGGTTGGTGCGTCCGCCATGCTCTGCCCTAGACATATCTGGATTCACTCATTTGACACGGACGAGAGTAGGTGGGGATCGTATGGTATGTCTTGCTAGCCACGGGCTGTTATGCAATAGTAACTCGGCAACTGCGCATCTATTGTAGGGTCCTGGAAACTGTTCATACTGCCTTTTCTTTTCACATGATAGAACACTACCTGATTCTCCATTTTGACGATCCCGCGGCGCTGGAGTATGAAGTGTGGTGAGTGTTTCCGTACTATACCTCCATCACGCTACCTGAAATTTTGCCATAACTAGGTCTATGGGAGTGAGCCGAGACTTCTGAGCCAAAGAGATTCTTCGCTGACATGCATTTATCATGCAGGCCACCTACATCACTGGGGTAAGCCAAGATATCAATAACTCCAAAGCTTAGCCACGATCTGCCACTAGTTTGGTGTCGCGCTGTTGGTAAACTTGTACGTTTCATAAAGTGATGGGCTCGAGCAGCACTCACACTTCACCAGTCTCTATGTATGGCGCATCTGGCAATGTAAGCCCATCAATGTAAACACGTCGTGTTCGCCTGACCGTTTGGCTGCAAAGTGAGCAAGCAAGGACTGGTGTGCATTTTCCTCGTACGTCTTCTAATTGCTGAGGATGTAAGATGACATACTGGGATCAGGCGCTTACAGCGACGGCCCGGGCAGGTGTGCCCTTTCCTCCATCGTATTCATCTCTCTTACCCTTGCTAGCCGTTGGCATTGCAAACGCTGTACTAGGGTAGGAACAGACTCATTGAACCATCCACCTTGGATCTCTGATACGTTCTAATCAGCCTCGAGTACAAGGAATTCCCGGTGTTCGTTATCAAGGTTCATGTAAGTCTTGTGACCAACCGGACGTGGTGCGTATCTTGACGCGATGTAACAGCCAACCATGGTCGCAGAGTGGACTCTGGCCGCGTTCACGGACACTGCCATCGCGGCAACGCTTTGTTTTTATCTCATTCGACAAAGGAGCGGGATGAAGAGGTGAATGAAGTCCATGTCCGAGTCCGTTGCTAACACGCGTTCCCTAGAACTGACCACATCATCAACACGTTACTCTTGTACACAATCAACACCGGGGCATTGACATCGTCAGTCCTTGTGCTACTCTGTAGATTTAGTCTGATACGCTGTCCAAAGGCTTGTTGCTATTCTGATCATCGTCACGGTAAGTCCCGGGTTCGATCCACCCCGTTCCTTGTCTCAGCACACCCAGTTTTTTACCCTTCCGGGCATTACTTTTACCGCCTTTGTACAAGTCCAGAGTAAACGTGAGTACACAGTCGGGTATGGTGACCACCCAATTGAAAAATCCCAGTATACGCCGTATCCATTCTCGCATCGTAAGCACACGTTGGCTCGGACGACCCGTGCAGGTTTGACATTCCCGTCAGGTTGAACGCGCGAAGGAGAACGCTCGAGGGTGCCCGAAAGGCTGTCCCCACCGTAGACAATGTCGCGCTCACATTCGGGAATCGACCCGACCGCTACTCCTCGGTCAGCATTGCTCTTTGGGGTGCTTTTGTGATCTAACGCGTTCCCCAGCAACCGTCTGCGATCGAGTTCCGAAAGGTGGAGGAAGGCACGTTGTCGGCTAGCAACACATCGTGTGTGTGACACGTTTGACGAATTCTGCAATGTGTGTTTATGACCTGTGTGTGTGATGATGGTGCTTTGGATACGGCATGGACACTGAATCGAGTATGTCATCAATTCCGTAGAATGGGCCGCCTGGCGTTTAAATGAATGGTCGGTGTCCCCCGTGCATAGGCCTAGGACGTGTCAAGTCATGGTCCTCCCGTTGGCAGTGGGTGAAACGAACGCAACATGGGCAGGGTGATAACGGGTAGATCGACCTAGAAGGGCAAAGTGTCATGTCGTTATAGAAATTCCTTGTCAGACTGTCAAACAATACGGGTGAGAGGCAGACATGCAGGCGCATCTGTAGCGCAGGTACATAAGAGGGGGCGGTGACAAGTAGCAAAAGTCTCAACGACCTGTCCAACGTTGTGTCAGCGATGCGTTGCGTCTGACAGGCTACAACACCGCGGGCTGTGCCTCGCAGGGGCAAAACCCGTATAAAGCCGCACCTTGGAGAAAGGATGACAAGCTAGAACACCATATCTGGCTAGTGGATGAAAACGGGTGCGGAAAAAGAGTCCAAGGACGGTCAAAGGTCAGACCGGGCGCGTTCCGGTGTCCATCTCGCCGAGACTGGTGCAGACAGCGGGTCAGTACACATTTGATGTCACCAACCCGGACGGATCCCTTGCTGGTCCCCGGCGAGCCTAGACTAAATGCCGGGATCGTACTCACCATTGTGTCGAACAACGTCGGCGGCCCACGACTTTCCGTATTACATAGTGTCGCCGACAAGAATATCTCGCAAGACGATCCACGTACCCCGCCCCGCAGAGGATCCTGAAGGGATCAGAAAGAACATGCGGATCAAGGCAGAAGGAGGACGTGTAGACCTAGTAGTGGCCCAGAGCTTCAAGGGACTGGCTACCCTTGCAGCCGAATCCAAGAAATATAGAAAGTAGACGCAAGCTTCTTTACTGAGTCTGTATCCCCATGCAGCGTGTTGCTCTGCTTCGAAGCCAACCTAGACTTTGGATACGACTAAGTCGAGACGAGAGCATGGGAGAGGGCGAAACACAAACAGCAGTAGGGTCAATCGACTCGGACATTCTTCAATGCGGCCTTGCCACTTTCTCAGACAATTATATCGTCCACCGTTCTCATGCTGTTCCCTCAACTCATCATAACCTCTTCGGGTCCAGGCCCGTGCGTTGGGCCTGTGCACTTCTGTACCCTCAGGGCTTTTCTTGGTAAGTCACTTTTTTGAAACCGCACGACGTCTGTTTCTTCTTTATTTCCCAACGTCGTGCTCTTCTGTTCAACCAGGTATGATAGTTGTTGCTTCTCCACTGTGTATTTAGCTTCTGTTCCAGTTATTAAAGTGCTTGTTGTGCTCCTCGGCTATTGGAGAGCCTGATACAGGTGAATGAGCTCTGTTTCATCAGCTTTGCTTTCAACACATAGCCATTCTGAGCGCGGAAGACGCACAAAAACTGCGGTTGTTGATCTCGTAGGAGGTGCCAGCAATCCTACAAAGTTCGGATCAAGGGCAAGCCTACAAAATATAATTCAAAGGAACACTGTTAGTACCTACTCAGTGCGTACTCACCTAGAGGTCCAAGAGATCACAATCCAGCACGTGGACGATGAATAAGAGAATATGCCAGGTATAAATAGGCATTTGCACAGCTAGTCTGCCAAACACGTTGTTGACTGGCCACCAACTTGGACTCAGAGATGGAGTTTATGTCCGTGCGTTCTTTCCATTTTTTCCGCTACCTATCCGGTACTGACGAGCTCCAGCCAACGAGAGGCTTGGATATCGGCAAGCTGAGACACAAGATGGATATAAGGAACCTGACAGTTCAGGTTGCAAATAGCAGTCCGGGCAAGGGGAGATTCTACTTGCTGTGGAGGGTCCCTGTTTATTTTCCTCATTCTACATGCGCTCGTTTACTGAGATGGCTTGTTGTCAGAATGGCAACTTCATCGTCATTCAGGCGCAGCCGTGGTCGCGGCCTGGCTGTAAGATCGATGCAAAATCATGGCCGGAAAATTATCAGCAAGAACAGCGGGCACTTTGGCATATGCAAGATGTAATCCAGACAATGCTCGATTCCATCGTGTTCGACAGCGAGAACAACTGGGCATATCTAGTTCACGTGCCAGAGGTCAACAAGTATCGCCTGGTCTACACTAAAAAATGTTTTTCGCCCGAGCACGTGGTATGGACGAAGGTAAGTTACATAGAGGTATTAGTTCAAATCCTTGCTGATAGGGGTGCTGCAGGTAGTGGAACTGGATGACATTGAGGTACTTGTTTTTCTCCAGGAGCGTAACCTGAAATGATTGACCGCAGTCTCATTCAGATAACGCGAATTGTGTCTGGTTTGTGCTGGGAAGGAACCTACGAAGGTAATTCATGGTATACGTTTTCTTCTCAGTTTGTAAACTTTTTGCAGGCAGGGACGTAGACCTTTACATTGGCTGGCAAGGCGGTTGGGGGGCCTACCTGGCTACCGAAAGTCGTGGTCATGAACTCATAAAATCTAGGAACTTGGGACGCTACTTCTTTGAGCTCAAAGCACACATTGTTAAGAACGGAGTCGTCATTGGCATTATGATGGAACCCTTCATTGGGCGTACGTACCCCTTTGCGGTAAACGCTCGATATCTGATTCGGTACAGGCTGCGTCACACCCGCTGACCGTTTCGACGTATTCAACGCGGTTGCTGACATCCAGCAGCAAGGTGTCACCTTCATATTCCAGATATGTGATATCTATATAACGGAGAAAGGGGTGCGATTCGCCAGCGCAAGTTCTGCAAAGTACTATCAAGATCGCGATGAGCTTGCCGAAGAGGCAAAATTCACGTGGAGTACATTGGACATGATCTTCGACCATATGGATGAGGATCCTCTGAAAGGTCGACTGTGCGGCTCTCGCCAGCTGGTATCAAACGCCTTTATCATGCCTCGCCTACCTTCACCAGACCATCCGATATCCATGACACGTGAAGAAGCCATTATTCGCCTGGTCTGGTCGACTATAAGAACTAATGAATCTTTTGGCTCGCAACTCGATGCACTCAGAAAAATTTATGCATTGTGTTGCTCAAGTGAGGACGCCACGACGCATCGTCGCAAGCGGATCGATGGCAGCGCCGAACCTTTGCTTCCACTAGAAGATTCCTCTGATGGCCTGGCGACCTCCGATATAGGACTTGACACTACGGATAAATCACTGGTTGTCAGGCGAGGGACACCACACCGACCCCACGCACGTCCGGCGTCGGCGCGGTTGTAGGGATACCATACCACCCTTATGCACGTCCAGCGTCGGTGCGGTCGTTGCTACCCCGAGAGGAATAGCAATGCTACAGTAATGGACGGACATTTACCGGATCATTGAATGTTTCCCGTTCAGTCCATGTCTTGTACCCATGACGAGATGATGCACTCTAGGTTGATCCAGGTATCATCTTAGGCGAGGGCGGGCGGGCCATACTTCCATGCTTTTTCAAGCATGTGTCTGCTTGTAAACTATGTTTTTTTTTTCATCCCTTCTGTAACTATGTTGTCCCTCCTCCGACCCCGTCCTCCTCAGTCTTCCGGGACTCCAAGTCAAAGGCAATGCGCTTCATGGACAGCAACGTCATATTCGCAAAAGGTGCCCCCCCAAACGATCGGCGTCCGTCACCAGGAAGGCTTCGCGAACCTTTGAATTGCCCAGGATAGAGAGCGACTTCTTAGAGAAAGACAATGTCAGGACGTTTGGCTCCCCCGAGAGACAAGTCGGACGCAAGAGCAAGCTGCAATGACACTCGGTTTGATGTGTATCTCGAAGATACCGGTACCCAGAGTCGGGTGGATGACTCGAACGCAGAGAGGGTACCCTGGCACAATCTGCATGCAAACACGAATGGTATGTGTTCTGGTGGCCTTTTAAGAGATTGAGAAGTCAATTCGGTTTGAACGTTATGTAACTCTTCGAAAAACCTTCCATTAGGGACTCGTCAGAGTCGACGATTGTCGCGACAAGTGTTATACATATTGCTGACCGTGACGTTGGTACGAACAGCTACATAGACGACGCGCCGGACATCGTACCAATGGAAAACCCATTATCGTAAAGTACTTCAAAAGAATACGCAGCGCAGCGACAAATCCATAGGAAAATAAAGGGTGGAAATAGGAAAAGTAAAAAGAAACCCGATCTGTGAGCACGGCGGAAGAGCGACAGAGCTGGAGCAGTACAGAAATAGAGTTTTTACTTGAGCAGAAAGAGATGAAGTTACAAGCGCACGTTTGTAAGAAAGGTATTGTGGCTACCAAAAAAAAACAGACCGAATCACCCTCTACTGGTTTTTGCATTCTTCAGGGTTCACAGTGCCTGCGCTGGAGCCCCCACGACCTTTGGGAGGACCACGCCTTCTCGCGGGGGGTTCATTGTCAGATTCGGAATCCTGGAAATAATGCGATGCTAAGGTCCGAGGGTCAAGCATCGCGAGAGATTCATACATCGTCATCGAATTGGTCGTCGTCATCCTCGTCGAGCTCGTCAAAATCGTCTTCTTCCTCCAACATGTCATACTCGAGAGCTTTTCCAGTAAAGTAGTCGACGGCACGAGGGATGATCTATGCCACGTCAGCGTTACGATGAGAGGGCAACCAGAGTAACGACACCTTTTCCTTTAGATCTTCACCGATCTGGTAATCCATCTCCAGTTTTTCCTCGAGTTCCTCGAGATCTTCCTCTTCAAGGTCGTCTTCATCTTGGTCTGAAGGCGGTGCAGGAGGGGAAAAGAAATTGAAGAACGAGTCGGTCGGTTTTGCTTTGCGTACCAGGCGGGTTCTGTTCGTGTCTGATCGGCGTCATCACCCATGTTCCGACAAAGTAGGGGAATGAAGGAACCCACTTTTATTCCGCTGCTTCTTGATCTCGAATTCCTTGGTCAGGTCCTTGTCTTCCTTCCACTTGATTTCGGTGCCGATGGCACGGTCATAAACAAAATCGCCGGAATATCCCACCTCCTCCTGGTAGAGATACGTCTTTTCCAAGATCTCGTTTTCAAAGAAATCGTTTGGGCTGAAATAGAAGCTGATCTTGAAACCAGGTTTGGGAACCTCGTTGGAGAGGTAAGAGAGACGGATATCGATGAGATGTTTGAGAGCACCGGCGTCGCGTTCGGTGATGAGATCCGAAATGCCAACGTGGTTGCGGAGGGCTGTGAGCCAAAACTCTGGGATTGCAGCTGGGCCAGTAGGAGGATCCTTGGCAAGTGGCGTGTAGTCCGGATCATCCTTGAGCGAAGCCTGAACGCCAGCATTGATCTCCTCTTCTGTTGGTGCAGATGAGCCAGAGATGATGGCATTTCGTCGCTCGTAGTGAGGCTTCTGAAGTTCGAGGTACTGACGAGGTGGATGAGCGGTTCGATCGCGCATACAAGGACAAGAAATGGACTGCACACCTTCTTTTCGAGTTCTAGACATTCGCGTTTGTACTGATTTTGTAGTTCGTTTTGCTTGACCTGAACCCCTTTCAAGGCCTCGATGCTCTTTTTGACGTCCTCTGGTAAGCTTTCGATGTATCCAGAGCTTTTTCCGACGAGATCAGAGAGACGATTTTGAACCAATCCGAGCATCGCCGACTGAGTACCGGGTGGAAGAGCACCGTCCTCCTCTTCCTCTGGTTCATTATCTTCAGTGATGTCTGGGACGGTTGGACGCGACAAGCCCTGTGCAATTGGTGCTTGGTTCAAGGGGGTGTTCTGCGGTGTCGGTGCAGTGATATCGCCATGAGCGATGGTCAGGTTGGACGACATGATGGCGACAAGAAAAAAAAATGATACACTTCGAACGGATTCGCCTGCACGATCAGTACAAGCGCGCACAAAAGGCAGAAGCGGAGTTTCGGGCTGTGCCGGCCACTCACGAAGCGCGTCGGCACGTGCTCATCCGACTACGCTCTTTCTTTCGACATACAATCGTGTACGAGGCATGGCCACACACGTTCATGATGACACCAACTGTGTAATGCGGGACGCCAACAGACACTGCCCGACCGAGCGCTGCGACAAGACCGCTCTCTGGCGAGCCTGGGACACACACACGGCAGCTTGATAGTATAGCATTAGCACCCTGACCAACGTGAGATGATGGGACCTTTTCGAGGAACATTGATCGAGCATGAGTGGGCCATAAAGCCTACTCCGCGACGTCTATTCTTGTCTGGAGCAGAGATCAGGACGAGTGGACTGCACGATACCCATAAAGTTGTCCACCCGCATTATCTGCCAATGAAAAGGTGACACGATAAACACGCCCATATCACCTTGCAAATTGGCATTACGTCTGATGCAGGTCAAAATGACGAGTGGGCGTCCAGATATTACGACAACAGCGAGCACATACATCAATCAACAAGTGGTATCACATTTTAAACGGAAACAAGGGTAACCATAGTCTGGTCATTCAGAGGAATAAATGACCGGGGAATATATAGTAGATGATCGGTGACTACTCCCAGGGTCACCATCTAACCAAGTACCAGACCGTAAACAAAAATCCCGTCAAGCGGCGACGAATCTAAATGTCCTACTGAATGTTACCCATCGGAAGGCTGAACCAGCTCTCGCCCTTGACGAGAAGGTCGCTAAGACCACAATAGTATGCGATCCAGGCAGTCACGATGCCGAGTGCACCACCTGCCTTGTTCACCGCAACACTTCCGTTCATGGCACCGACCCCGAGCAGAAGGAAGGTGATCGAGAGACAGAGGAACAGCGAAATCAAACCAACGTTGCGACGAAGGGAGCCAATGCTGGGCTTCATCAGACCCACATCACCCAGACATGGAATCAAGACTCACAAGAACATAAAGGTCAACACAAACCAGGTGATCAGGTAAATGCCAATCGCTTGAGAAAACTCGTCCTTGGATGTGTACGCAGTGGCGACACCGAACCCAGGGATCAAAATGACAGCGTATGACATCCAAAAGGCGCCATAGGAGGTGAACGCTGTAAAACACATTTAGCTACAAGTACCGACGTGCTAAAAACAAGAGACCGGCATGCCCAAATGTGACCAACGAAATGAACACATGCATGTGGGGCTGCCCAGGTCACATTCACTGAAACGAGAGATACGCACCGGTTGCGCCGAGAACGTTGCCGCGGGGGAACTCCCACATGCCCGCCATAAATTGGGCGAGACCACCAGAGAAGATGGCCATACCGAGAACGACATTGGGGGTGTGAATGTCCCTCGCGTTTACATTGTACAAGGAAAGAATGAATGTGGTGGATGCGAACGAGAACAGACCACTATAGCAACATGAGCATGAGACAACCCAGGGAGACGAGACAGCGTACAGAGCGGCGGGGTTGGCAATCTTGGTCGTCCGTGGCGCAACGTTGGCAGGCCTCTCATAGTTTTGAATGAAATGCGTTTGAGAAGTTTGTGCTTTCTCGACGTCAGACATGGTACTGTGGAGAAGGGTGGGCGATGACTTGGAGGGGAAAAAAGAAACAGTTGAAGGAGACGACACGGCATGGCTGGGCCTTTTAACTGTCCCGCCAATGTTCCCGAATAGGTGGTCAACGGGAAAATGAATGCTGACACAGAAATCCAATATGCCCCACAAGCGAAACAGTCACGTACGCCAACGGCAACAAGGGTCAGGCGGAGCGCTCCTTTCTAAAGCGTAAACAAAGCCGTAATAGTACACTCGGGATCCCGTCGTACCACCGCTCACCCCTTTGAGAGAAGATCTAACGGAGCCACGGAACAGGCCATCTCAAGTATCCCGAGGAACCCTACTAGCTCGGCGGTACTTGAGCAAGATAAATAGAGTAAGATAAGTGTTAACAATACGTCAAGCACAGCCTAAAGGTACCTTTTGAAAATATTAACATATTTGCTTTTCTTTGTGGTCAATACACGCTGCCCAAGTCACCATGGCAGTTTCGCTTGTACCACCGTTTTGTTACATTCGAGGCAGCCATAAGGTAAACACAGCATCGTCGAGGCATCGCTTGGATTTACAGCTGCCATCCTGTTTCCGCACCACGAACAGGTCTAGATTATTTCATTGAAAAACCAAATGCCACCGCGATGGGCAGGATAACATGCGGAATGTGCGCACGTCTCTCGCTAGTACAAACGAGGCATCGTCTATTATCTTGTCACCGAAGGTGCGAGCATGCCATCAAGACCAGAATACTTACTTTTTCGGTCTTGCCCCAAGAGTTCGCAAGCTAGAATGCCCTTGACCTTGGGAATTTCTGACCCCCCGATTGCAAGGCGCGAGTACGATTGGGCTCGTGTTCCCACAGGTTGGCGATCAAGGGTCGGGTCCGGACCAGTAGTAATGGCAATGCCCTCGATATGATCGATGTCACCCACGACGAGGCTCCGTGGCTGAAACGGTTCGAATGTTGCCTTGTCGTAAATGTCCTCCCGGATGTCAGAAGCCTGTCAGACGTCGTAAATACTTCCCATTCTACCGCTTTTTGTGTGTTATTATGGACGGATCTTTCCAAGACTTGAAGTGCTTCGGCCGTGAATATTGTGCGCTGGCCAGAAGGTCTTCTTCGAGCGTCCAAATATGGTATAGTCCCTGACGTTGAATGCTAGGCATGGGAAAAATGAATGTCGTCACTTTAGCCGAAAGACACGTCCGGTCATCGCAGGTCGAACCCCAAAGTTCATTTGACTCGCGTCTTGAAGAGGGCGTGGTGTTGTGCAGAGGATAATACCCGGGGTCGAATTTGCAACATCTTGTCCGCTGACAGCAACAGGGGCGATCCCTGCCCGGGTTTCAGATCTAAAAGGCTTCCTTAGCAACATCAGGTTCGAACTCTTGTCCCAGCAGGGCCAGTTCAAGGTTTGGTTGAGATGGACAGTTTGAGGGCTGGAGCACAGTCATCTGATTTGACTCAGCAGTCGTCCTTGTGGTTCCAGTTGATTTTGGGTGGCCCTACCAGAGCACCAGCAGCAAGTGAGTTTCAGCGCTCGTCGCCATTCCTCGTCGTATCACACGCTGGTGCTAATGAGGGGTTGAGCTCGCAGAATCGATTGACCGTGGATTCCAGGATAGACGAATTTGCCTGGGGGCCATACAAACCGTCAACAGGTCCGTCAGAAAATATTACTCTGCGGGCTTGTTCGCATCGTCGATGAGATCGCTGCTGGACACTGAATGCGTCGCTGCTCAGGTATTTTTGCGGTACCAGTGGACTATAAGTGAGACATCACATAAGTGATCGTCGCGATGGTCGGTTGATCGGCGTCTTGTCACGGTGCAAGGCTTGAACCAAACGGTCAGTGAATACATTTATGTTACGCCCCTCTTTATCATACATCTCACGTACGATGCAGACCCTGCAACGAGACCAAACACGACGCTAACCAAAGAGCAGGTGCAGCGTGTACACCGTCAACGCCGTCATCGTGATGAACATGAGAACGTATTGGGGGATAAGGAATACAGAGAGATGTTGTGCGTTGCCCGTCCCAGAATAAACTTGGGTCAGGATAACCTAGCAACTCGGTCGTCAAATGGCACGCGAACCATACAGACGAGATCACTCGCCTGCGCCGTCGCCGTTGGCAAACACGACATGAAACTACCCCATGCAACGGATGAGACCATGGAAACAAAAAAAAAGGAATAGATGACCCACATGCACACGAATCGCAATACATTGTCTTTGCCGTCGAGCAACCCCGCACGGGTCAATCCTTGGGTGATGAGCACGCCAAGGACAGGCATGATCACCATCCGACTGATGGCCAAGGCGATGACAGCTCCAAACGGGAGAGCGCAGAAATGTCCATTTGGGATCTCAAGCCTCGCCAACGCCGAGCCGAGAGTCATCAATCCTAATGGAACCGAAGCGTCGCCGATAAACGTCGCAGTGTTCAACAAGATGGCAAGCGGTGGTTGGCCATCTGGCGCAGAGGGCATGGTCACTCCTGAGACATCGGGAACAAACAAGGCTTTGAGATCAGGAACAATGGCAATGATGAAAGCCAAGATGATGGAAAGGGAGCAAGGCGTGACGAGCGTCCGAAAGAAGGTGGATATAAGTCGAATCAAACGGTGACGAAGACGCTCGTTCCCTGCCTCTGTTACGTTGGTAGTGTGGTGAATTGTTGTAGTTGCTGATATAGCGTCTGAGTCGCTTGTGGGAACAGACGAAATTGGTGGGTCTGATCCTATCTTTTCGTTATCATAGCCTTCGACTTGGGATCTTGAATAAAAAAGACCCTTTGATGCAATAACAGCACGCTCAGTAGCTGCATAAAGATATCTTTGTCTGATTTTCAGTCGTTCTTGCATCTCCTCATCGGTAACATCTGGTCCGCAAAAGTCGAGCGACACAAGATGAGCTCCTCCGAGAGGAAAGAGCGTGATCTGATGAGTGATAATATGACGTCAGACTCAGGACAACACAACACTCAACGTACTAGGAAGATCAAGAGGAAGACGGATATATAAGCAACCGCCAAATTTTGGTCCGACGTGCCGTTGAACGGAGAGGCAGCCATGAGGCTCATCATGACAGACGTTGCTGTAGATGTTGAAGCACACGTACATGCGATGTCGGATCTGTACTCACGGACATCCCCAACATTGCTCCACCCACCAGCTACTAGGATTCCATATCGAAACCGATGTGGGACCCAGAATAGTTGCTTGATTATCCACGATATCGAGATGCCTATCGCTTCGTACAGTAGCGCGACAAGAATGAGAGGTCCTGGAGAATGTTATATTGAGCAACGCACTAGGCGCTGAAAATTCTTACCGAGTGCCCCAACCTCGGAAGAGCCAAAGGACAGCACGATTCTGGAGAACACAAGATTTGGTAGGGTAATATTCTTCAACGCTGAGTTCTCTCCATCGACACAACTTTTCAAGCATTGCGACTTACGAGTATCATTTCTCCGGCGGCGCGAGCTGCCACAGCGGGAAAAAGCCCGGATTTGGAAATGATAAAGCCTGCCGCAACACATAGAAACCTGGCAAAGCATGATCAACCGGGCTGAAGAATGGAGCGGGTCGATTATACATGCAATCGGACAAGTGGTTGGATGGACACCCAGATGAGTTCGCCAAGGGGAATCATGGAATACAGAGGATCAGGGAGTTCCTGAACCCTTGACTGGGAAGGTCAGGTTTAAATACTGATACAGAGATCACGGCACCGTCAATGGGGATATCCTGGGAAATTTTAAAGGGGGAGGGAGTTTGCGGTGAGTCTAACATGCCAGCTGAGGACACGAAAATGCGGGGCTGGGTTGACCCAAGAACGCAGTGAGAGGGTGTGGGCGTCATTGAGCATGTGCTGCATTTTAGTCTTCCTTGGTGCACTTTGTTCATGAGGTCAGAGATATTTGACCAAGACGGTTTACAAATAGACCCTCGACGAGATAAGGCACAGTGTGTGAGTTTCTGGTGACCATGACAGAACATGGTACCAAGTATAGTTTGGTGCCGACAAAAGTTGTGCAATGGTGCCTGGAAGACACTGTAAAAAGGAAAGGGCTTGGAAGATGGCGTAAAAGTGTCAATCCCGGAACCGCCAGATTTGCGATCCACTTACGTGGGGACGCCCTGATAGGGGATTTGTCGAAAGGTCGCCATGGATGTACTCAAAAAACTATAAGTGCTTTCCTGTGTTCACGTAAATGGTTTCAGATAAAAATATATCCATTTAACGGGGGCGCTCACTGATCCCGAATACGCCAAACACGCCAACTATTCACGCTCAACATGATTTGTCAATCAGTTTTGAAAGAAGGGAAGGATGTCAGCTGGGATCGGAAAATAGGTCGTATCTTCAACACTGCAACTGAGGGAGTCATCTTGACAAGTTAGTCGTCCGACACGGATTGAGCTGTAAAGCGCAGGCGTTCTGCGAATCAGCATCTGCGTCAAACCTTCCTTAACGTCGTCTTCGAGGTTCATACTATGAAGAGAGTCCCTTGGCGAGTTCCTCACAATAATAAATGTCTTGGCACGCTAATAAGGGTGCTGCATTGGCAAGGAAGTGGTCGTGGCATGGAAGTACTCATAGTATTCAGCAACGTGGTTGGGGTGCCCGACTAATTGTTCTCGGGCCATATGGTAATCACGTGACTGATGACTGGCTCCCCCAACAACGCGACGCACTTTCAAGAATTTCTCGGAACAACCAAAGTACTTGTTCGCTAGTCTGGCCACGACCGCGCTGAAGAATTATCGAGCTATCAAAGCGACCGTGTTTGGTAGCAATGTCGTTGCACGACGGCCGTTCTGTTCTCAGTGTTCAGTCGTCAGGTATGTCTCTGCATTTGCTGACCTTGATGATTCGTATCCAAGTCATTTTAGGACCAGCAGAGCCATTGCGGCAAGTGAGACTACTCTCCGCTCTCAGAAGTGGTTTGTGGCCACATTCTACGGAAACACCTGGCATGCTCACGCAAATATATTTCAGGTGATCCTGCTCTCATTCATCCTTTCCTGACCGAGATCGGCAAAGAGAGACGGGCTTCGAATGATGGTAGCTTCAACACAGGCGCCGCAGCTTTGCACCTTGCCATTCGCTGTGCCAATGGTGTGTTATGTGTCTGGTCCCAGGGTGTCATTGATTTTGATGACATATTTGTAGCGGAGACCGTGCAACTCCTACTGTCGCATAGGGCCATATCACCAAACGGTATTCATCCACCTGGGAGCGGGACTACTGCCCTCCACCTAGCAGCATCACTCGGCCGCGCCGAAATCGTAACCCTACTATTGGAGCAGCCGGGAATAGATGACACCCTTCGAGACAGCCAAGGACGCACTTGCAAAGATGTGGCCAAGGGGAAGGAGGCCAACCAGGTCCTGCAAGGTGCGCTGGGCCTGTCCTCATCGCTCATCATGTCCCTCATTTCTCCACAGATTCACGATCATTCCTCAGTGCATCATACAGGTCGCTGCTACACTCTTACGTACTTTCGCCTCTAAGCACCCAACCAAGTCAAGCCCTTATATCACTGCTAGAATCACCGCGCATCAAGGGGATTGACCTTTCCTATCTCGATGATATGACCGGGACCTCGCTATTACACGAAGCAGCACGTCGGAAAGATTTACGGTTCATCGAACTTGTTGTGCGTGCAGGGGCGGACGTTTTCGTGCGGGACAGGAGAGGAAAGATGGCTTACGATGGTTTGGGCAAAGACGACCGCGTGAGGGTGTTTTTGCGACAGTGTATGTCCCTCTCCTCGACTTTCAATACTTTTCTCTGAAAAATTACAGTTGCAAATCATGATCAGTCATTGATCGACGTACCAGTCTCTGAGCCGCCCGTCCTTAAGGGCTACTTGAATAAATATACCAACGTTGCAAAAGGGTACAATACGCGGTGGTTCGTCCTCAAAGACGGAGTTCTTTCATGTTCGTATGAACGCGGTCGTCATGAAGTGGTTCTGACCTTTCTGTAGATTATAGACACCAAGAGGACGAAGAAGTCGCCAGTCGAGGGGCAATCTCAATGAAGACAGCCACACTTAAAACCGGAACGGGATCTGAAAAGACGCGCTTCGAAGTCTATTCTGCGCCAGCGCGTGGTCATTCGACCGGGGCACAGAAGTGGTACATGCGAGCGAACCACCACGTTGAAGCTGCGCGATGGACACAAGCAATCAGCAAGAGCATGGAATGGTACCGACGCCAGGCGGACAAGAGCCATGGAGCCCGACGAAGTATTGACAGCGACAAAAGCGCTTTGCGACCAACAAAGATACGAACGAGCTTTCAATCAGGCGTTTCTGCCATGAAGGAGCTTGGGACGCATAGTTTGCGTGGTGACCAAGCCTCTTTGATAGACACAGCGGAGGATGGCCCTCCAATTGTCGGTGACGTCTCCAAGGACAGCCTCCATACACCTGACGAGGATGAAGAGGAGGAGGTTGGCAATCGACACGACAGTTCTGCGGCGTCAGAAATGACGCAGAGTCACCCTCCTCATGGTAGCTCTTTTGACTTGCACGGGAATTCCATTGCGGCACAAATGGACCTCACCGCTCAGCTTCTTGCTGGGTTGCCCCTACCATCAGACGCGGACCTGCGCACTCAAGAACTTCGGGAAGGTCTCAAAGAGTCATTCACCACTGTTCAGTCGATGATGAACGAGTACCTCCAGATGGCGAAAGATAGAGAGGAATGGTGGAGATCACAGCTTCAGCGGGAGCGCGAACGACAAACAATATGGGAGGAAAGCTTACAAACGGTCGTTCGTGAAGGAGAAGCGCTTGAAAGGGAACTTCGAGCTCGCTCTCGGAAACGCGGAAGTAGATTCTTTGACGTAGGACTCCAAGATGTCGGGTGTGCGACAGTAAAGCAACGACCACTCTCATTAGCCGCCACTTCGTCCGCTGCGCCTTCAGCCCAAACCTCCACCTACTTCACAGCTGTAGAAACGCCTTCCGCTTTGACACCCATCCCCGCCAATGACGCCCCACAGTCGCCCGTGACCCCTACCCAACGCCGAATTTCACGATTAGTGTCACCGTCTCCTGGTGCTGCGAACGAATTTGAGGACTTTCACGACACAGACGAAGAAGACGAGTTTTTCGATGCTATTGAGACGGGTAATCTACCGAACCTCGTTGTCAGCGAACTCCTTACCAGCCCCACGCACTCTGCAACTTTCTTGCCACCTTCTATTGACCTAGAGCCCTTCTCGGGATACAAAATCCTGAGGACACAATTGCCGATTGGAAGAGATAACAGACCGTCTACGAGTCTCTGGTCTGTGTTGAAACACAGCATTGGGAAAGACTTGACAAGAATCAGTTTTCCCGTATTTTTTAATGAACCTACGAGCATGCTGCAGCGAATGGTAGGTGGACCCGCTCTTTCGCCTTTCAATGGACTTACGCCGTTCGTAGGCTGAAGACATGGAATTTTCCGAGTGTCGTAAGTGTTGGAAAGTCGTTGTTTCAGTTCATTTAACTCATTGCTTTGCAGTTGATGTTGCTGCCCAGCAAAAAGACCCCCAACGACGTATCGCATTCGTTGCTGCCTTTGCAATGTCGAATTATTCGTCAACTATCGGACGCATAGCGAAGCCATTTAATCCTATGCTTGTGAGCGACGGGCTTTGACGCTGTGCCGACTGTATGCTGACATTACTCAAGAGCGAGACGTTCGAATACGTGAGACTAGACAAGGAATATCGGTATATCTCCGAGCAGGTCAGCCATCACCCACCGGTTTCTGCTTGTTGGGCGGAGTCACCCAATTGGCATTATTTCGGCGAGGTATGCTGTAATGACTTCATACTGGTTTCATAAAGATGATTGTTCTATAGGTTGATGCCCAAAACAGGTTTATGGGCAAATCCTTCGAGATCCGGCCCACTGGCGTTGCGCATGTAGAGCTTTTGTTGCCCGAAGAGTGGGCACCAAATTATCCCAAGGCGACGAACGTTGCCGTCAAGGGAAAGGTCGTAGAACACTATTCCTGGAAAAAGGTCACCACCAACGTCTCTGGCTTTATTCTCGGCTCTCCTACCATTGACCATTACGGTGACATGATTGTCAGTTGCGCATCTCGTTTATACTTCGTTTATTCAATTTATTTGAACCCAGGTCACGAACCATCGTACAGGAGACCAGTGTATCCTCACATTCAAGCCTCGAGGGTGGCGAGGCAAGGATGCATTCGAAATTTCAGGATCTGTTAGCAACTCGGAAGGCGAGATCACTCATGAGCTTGCTGGCCGCTGGAATAGCCAGCTCATATGCCGTGCCGTTGGTACCGGCAGTGGATACCTGCACCCCGACGCGACTGTCAGCGGTCCTGCGTCGCCAAATTACATGGCAGAGTATATCCTACTTTGGAGAAACTCTGAAAAACCGCCTGCGCCTTTCAACCTTACTCCGTTCGCGATGACGCTAAACGACTGTCCAGAGGACACACTCAGACGGTTCCTGTGTCCCACTGACTGTCGACTTCGGCCTGACCAACGAGCGTTTGAGATGGGCAAGTATGAACGTGCAAACGAATTGAAGCACAAGCAAGAGGAGAAACAGCGGGCGACGCGACGTGCGCGAGAGGATGGCAAACAATCTCCCCACCGGCCGAGATGGTTTATGGCGGAGACGGACGGTGACACGGGGGAGCGTGTATGGACGCCTTCTCGTGTGGACGGTCTACTTGAATATTGGGTAGAACGGGAACGTGTGTGGAAGGAGGGAGGTAATGGACAATGGAAAGATGTGGACCCTATTTTCATCGAGGACATACCTTGACTTGGTTTTTGTTCATTGATCAGTAGAGTAAATTCAAGCCATATATATGGCTTGTAATGCTGGTTATCTTGCATGCCTTTCTTGGACACGTCGGGAGTGATTACTTTTTACCACGACCAAGACTAGGATCGTCCATGTCAGACTCTACTACACATGTAGCTTCTTGACTGATCAACACACAGGCCGCCCAAAGGCTCGACCAGAAAAAAAGTTCCCATCGACAACTTACATACACCCGTCCGTACTTGTTGGCTTGTTCTGATTTCGCCTTTTCATTCCAGATAGACCCTCGCAGAACAACTTTCCTTCCTCCACCTTCCCCGCCCGTTCAAATCCCTAACGTATGCCAAAAATCCAACTCGGCGGACCAAGAACCTCAAGACCGTGCTAGGACAAGAACGCGAGCGCGAACGGACCGAACGCGAACGAAGGCGCATCGCCAAGGAGAGCGCCATGGATGTCGATGGTGATGCTGGCAGAGATCTCGCGGAGGAAGAAGACATGCCGACGTGCAAGTCCTCTATCACACTCGCGTTTGGCGCCGTCTGACCTCGCGCAGACACCTCGATCGAAGCACCGCCGTCGTTGCTCCCATCTCGCCATTATTGCGACATTACAGGACTCGAGGTACGTCGCCTTTTTTGAATCCGTCCCGCTTCATCTTGATTCTTTTTCGTTGAAAAGGCACCTTACACGGATCCTCGGACGGGTCTTCGATACCACGACAAGAATGTATACGAGCTCATCAAGAACCTTGTGCGTCTTCTTTCATGCACTCACGCGACTGGAACTGACCCCACCCTCAAGAGTCCAAGTGCCGCCAAGGATTACTTGTCTGCTCGTGGCGTCAACCCAATCGTTCGATGACACCACTCTTCTTAGTGCAAGATCAGCTTGTCAAACGGGGATCAGGCAAGCTAGTGCTGTATGCTTACAATGACACGTCTGTTGCATCGTTTGGTGGTCAATGTATGCTACCCACTTTTCTTGACCGAGTGCTCCAGGACTGACGGTCAAGACGCACGACACTGACAAGGCATGTGAGCTGTGAAATCACATAATACGCCTCAATCACAGGCGAGTGTGTTGGCCGAGTTTGATCATGGTATTGTCGTATAAGCGAAGCGACGTCAGTTTGGCCCACTCGCTCTCAATAGTTTGATTCAATTATCGAAACGGTAATATTTTACTACTTTTTTGTAAATAGGTTAGGGTCAGGCCTGGGTTAGGCTGTTAGTCCTACCCCATAATTTCACCGCACTTCCACTTTTGTTCAAAACTCGGACTTACAAGTATGAGATAATAACCGCATTTCGACATATTGGTCCGATCGCGGTAATAATTAGTAGGTTATCCATGACCATACATACCATGTAGATCTTATTAAATTACCGCATTTCGACATGTATGTCGAAATGCGGTAACTATAATAGTAGTCCGCGTCCAATCCAACCATATAATGCTATATATAGAATGTAAAATTACCGCATTTCGACATGTATGTCGAAATGCGGTAATTTTATATTTTTGTCCGAAGTCAAACGGTATATGATTCCAACCAATATGCTACATGCACC
>JBBPTN010000225.1:0-30217 GCA_038094075.1 Xerocomus spinulosus | reverse complement strand
CTTCTTCTCCTTTTTCTTTAATTGCCTCTTCCTTCTCTTCTTGACTCTAGAGAACTTGGATTCTTCTAGATTGTCTTCCATGAACTTGTGTTTCCTTCTGATCACATATTTGGCTGTCCCTGGTTTTCTGGGAGATCGCCCTAGATCCCAGGGATAATCACCATACTTGTTATACTCGATGTACCAGCTGTCCTCGATATCATGATACCACTTTGGGTTCTCATCCATTCTTTCGGATGGTAAGAGGCAGTTAATGGTTACATCAAGACATAGGTCCTCGATATAGTGACAGTTGTACAGCCAGTAAGGCTCATCTTCTATAAGATACTGTCGAGTCCAGTCTTTCTGATCTGTAGTACAGAAGGGATGAAGAGTAAGATTGCATAGAGTATCAAGATAATAGCTCAAGAAGAGATCGTTCTTAGGATGTTTCCTAGCAACTTTCCTAGTTCCTCCTATGTTTCCTGCGTAGGGAGCGCCATAAAAGATTAGCATTGTCCATACATTCAGCATTTTCTCTAGTAATTCTCCTGCATGTTCTTCTAGAGCTTCTGATAGCTCTGGTTGACATATTAGATGGTCCTGCCATTTGAGAAGAAGCGGATGCTTCTCTCCTAGGGACAAAGATAGAGTCTTGAGGATGGTCATTGAAGTAGGATGGAGGGTAGATCGGTCCAAGATAAGCTCTAGGATCTAGATTGTCTAACTCGTCCCTGAAGATGGTTGCTCATTCAAGAAGTCGAATGCAATCTTCGTAATCAAGTAGATTTTGTTGCTGTATGAGCATGCGATTTCTAAGAAGCTGATTGAACTGAATGATAGTACTCCTCCTATCGTATTCTTCTTCGAGGCGTGATCTAAGAATCTCTAGATGCTCATGAGCACCTTCAAGTTGACTGTTTCTTTCCTTGGTGACTTGTATTTGATCCTTGAGTTGTTCTTTCAAGGTATCAATTATATCCCTGTGACTAATGATGCTTTGTCACAGTTTGTGATTATCTGAAATATACTGTGCAAGGTGATGTCCGCGAAGGTTGGCGATCCTAGTTGTATTAAGAAGATTAATGTGAGCTTCTCTTTCTCGAAGCGAATCAGATTTGAGAGGCTTCGCATAGTAGGTATATCCAGGATTCTCTTTATGCCATTTCGCCCTCATGTAAGCATCAAAAGCTTGATTCCACTGGTGTTTAGTAGGAACATCTCTCCTTTTGTCTCTCATAACCCAGCAGATATTTTTGTCTCCATAGTGGACGTTCTCATGAGGAGGTAGAAGAAAAGGTCCTTCTCTTTTGTCTCTAGAGTAAGGCCATATGCTATCAGATCTCTCTTCAAAAAGAGGTAGTTCCAAGGTGTGAACCCCCGGAGGATGTGAGGGATCAACAATTAATGCCAAAATCTCTTGGAAGATAAGATTGGGCCTTAAAGCATTGTATTCTCTCCTTGTGTCGTAAAAGTCTCGATCAGAAATGTGAAAGATTTCATATCCTTGATTGTGAACCAGAGTATAACACGTATCTTCATATCTTTGAGTTGGTTGTGGCCAGCCTTGTTCTTCTAACCAGTCTAAGATCTTCTCGTTGTCATAGATCATCCCAGAAACATTGGTAGAAGCATCCCAGTCAGTTCGATGTATTCCCAGATGGTGGAATGGGATTATTAGATAACTGGCAAGATGATCTGTTTGTTCTAGAGCATCTTGATCTTCTGTTACTCGAAGAGGAAGATCCCTGTGTATCAGATAGTTGGGGATATCGTGAGCGATCCATGGTGTCAATCGTCACTCTCCTTCTGTTGGATCTTCCATCCAATCCATGATTTTGTTCATGGTTATCTCTTCGAAGAATAGATCTGGTCTGGGAAGTGGGTATGGAAAGGCTACCACTCCCAGATCCGTGATGTGAATGACGTCTTCTGTTCTGGGATATCTGATGGGTGGATCGTAAAGCATGTTCAGCAGTGTTACTGAGACGCTGGAGTAGAGTTGGTCCTCTAGATGCAGGGACTGGGGCTGGGTACTCTGCTGGGTGGCGGAGTAATGGAGATTCTGGTTCCTTCTCCTATGAACTTGTCTCTCATAGTGTACATGGTTTCCAGATCTTCCTGAGGATTCTGAGTTTCCTCCGGAATGTCTGGGTGATCTGGATAAACCAAATTGTCTTGGGGTGAACCTTGGTTCATCGATATCAGTGTATGGGAGTTCGATTGTGTAGGAGCATCCTGGATCTGCTGATTGCAGTTCATGGAATAGGATGTCAAGGAATTGTCGAGGGGTAGGAGATAGGTTTTGATAAGGAGGTGGCACAGTGGGTCTAGCAGGAGCTACAGGAGTAGGAGGTCTAGGAGGTAGGATCTGATCTGGCGGAGTGAAATAGGATTGTGAAGAAACTTGGGAATGTCCGGAGTCAACTAGAGTCTGGCTTCTGGTATCAACAGTGGATCTAGGTTGTGATTGAATGCCACTAGAGCTCTGGGATGGTGGCAAAGGAACAAAGATTTGATTAGTTTCTTCTTGATCCTGTGATTCTCTATGAATCATACCTCGCTCTCCCTGTTCACTTCCACTGGTAGCAGCAGAAGATGATGATCTCTCCTCAACCACAGGAAATGGTGAGTAGATCACTGATTGTTCAAGCATATGATGAATAGCAGGAATGCGAGTGGGTAACACAGGATCAAAGGGTGTGTTCCTGTGCAGATGTGGCGAGATAGGAATTGAATCTAATCTCTGAATTTGTTTGAAATTGGGATGCGGAGAATTCAGAGAAACCTAACCAAATATGGTGCAGGTATGATATGGAACAGGGTTCGAATTGAATCAGCGAAGATTATGGATGGGAAAGTCCAGAGGAGTGCATTCCTGAATATAAGGAAGGCTACTTACAATGTAGGTCTGTTTGATCTCGATTGGATGATCAGAATCGCCTATAGGGCTGATATTGATCAAGCATCGGTCAGTATTGGATGCCCATGCATGCTCAAAAGATAGATCAATGGCATGAATGATAGCTCCCATAGCTCTACATTGTCTCTCGGTCATTTCCTCTTCTGATCTCATTACATTGTTGTGCACATGCGCAGTGGCATGCATAGCACACAGATGTAATAGATAGTTGACCATTTTAGCTCTCCCATATTGGGCACATAGGTCTTCTATCTGTTCCTCAAACTCTGCTAGTCGCAGAACCTCTTCGGACATAACTATATCAAATGACAGTAGTTTGTTTCCAAAGAGTTATGCGGGGCTCATAACCTGAAGAGAGGGTGCTTATGTAATGTCCCAGGAAGCGTACTGGGTGCAACCACTCTTCCAAGGTGCACAGACAGCGATGAGGGATATTATAGAGTGATGAGACTCACTCTGTATCTAGCAGAGGTTTGATATAGGAGTATTACACTTGATTAGATCGAAGTGTAGCTTGATAAGATCTCAGATCAACTGATCTGTGAGAGCAGTGAGGGGATCTGAGATGTGTGGGAGAAAGAAGCTCTTGCTTCAGATCTGATCTCTGCTAATTACATGACAGCTATATATACCCAGAGTTAAAGAGGAGATCTAATCTCTAAATACTAAATAGAGAATGAAATAAGTATCGTACAACATTAATATTACCATAAGAAGGAAATATTATGTCACAACCGGCTGATGTCTTACAGCATTTGATAATTCTGATGACAGATCTCAGATCTAGAACAATTAACAATCGTTCTAGTCTATTCCGTGACTAAATTGGGTAAGCGATTCACAGAGCGTGTGATAACTGGAAATCCCATATGTTCTGGAGCCTGTGGGGCTTCATTGGGTGTCCATCTGGGTTTCTAAGGTACCCGTTTAGGTGGGCATAGCCCCTGGACGTAATTTTCGTCAAAGGGAAATGAAACTATCATATGATACGAATGAATAATATAATTGGATGATGGCTCATCTGATAGAAAGTGGAAGGATGTGATAGCAAAAGGAGTCTGTGTTGAAATGGACGTTGACTAAGAAGGAAGAGGTAAGAATCCATGTTGGAATGGATTAAAATGTAAGCAGGATTATCAACATTAGGATGGTGGATACATCCAGTAAAGGAAAAAGAATAAAGCCATAAAGAAACAAGCAAGAAATTGTAACACACTCCTCTAGTATCTTCTCTTTATAGATACTTAGTCACACATTTTCTTTCATGTTCCATACTATTCCATGCTGTGCATTCCATAGTATAAATACCCTGCTGCCATGTACAGTATTTTCTCATACTTAATCTGCGCTCTTACACACATCTCTTGTGTCCCTTGTGTCCTCTGAGTTCTTTAAGTCTCTGTCTTTGTCTCTGTCCTTGTCTTCTGAGCTCACCTCAGAACCTAAGTCTCTGTTGCCCAGTCCTTAGCTTGATCTTCTAGCTCAATGGGTTCTGTTGACCTCTTCATGAGAGTCCAACCATTGAGAGGTTATTGAACAACACAAGTGTGCATTCAGCATAACAAAATACACTTGAGGGGGAATAGAACATGGTTTCCAATTGAGAACCATTTCTCAAGTTGCCTTTGCTCTGCTGTAAATCTATTATGGAGTTGATTCTACCAGAAATTAGAAGTTTTGAAAGTGATGCATACAGTGGCTCAAAAAAGTGTCCCAATGTTGGGTCAATCTGAACAAATGGGTTAATTGTCGAGGATATAGAACAAACAAGACCAAACACTTTCAGGAGGAAAGATAGTACTCACCCTTGGCATTCTAACACCGCTTAGATTATAGGATTTGGTTGTCATGGTATTGAGATATAGCTATTTGAAAATGACATGTCATTGGGACACTTATTTGAGCATCATTTCACATCTAGACTTTTAGTACTTAGTGTGCCCTCCTTTGGTCTTAATCACTGCCTCTATCCTCCTAGGCATGCTTTCTATTAATCTTTAACACTCCTCAACCTCAAGCTTACCCCATTCCACTACAATTCTCTCTCAAAGTTCCCAAATGCCCATAGATGGTCTTGAATAGCTATTGAGCTTTTTTTAAGGATTTGCCAGAGATACTCAATAGGGCTGAGGTCTGGAGATTGTGCTGGCCAATCAAAAGGCCTAATTTCATGAGACTCAAGCCAGTCCTGGGCTCTTTTGAAGGAGTGCTTGAGGTTATTGTCCTATTGATGTTATGCCAAATGCATACTAGTGTCATTCAAGCAACCTCTCTGCAGTTGGACTCTCATGAAGAGGTTGACAGAATCCATAGAGCTAGAAGATACAGACAAAGGTAAAGGCAGCAGAGATTGAAGCTCAGAGATGAGCTCTTAGAACAAGAACAAGGACAAGGACTTAGAGGACACAAGAGATGTGCAAGAAGAGTGTAGATTAAGTATGGGAAACTATTGTACATGGCAGCATGGTATTTATAATGTGGAATGTGCAGCATGGAACATTATAGAAAATGAGGGAAAAGACATGATTAAGTATCTATAAAAAGAAGATACTTAAGGAGTTGCTGTCCCAACAAGACAAAGGCTAATCAGTAACATAGCAGGCAAAGAATGGTCCAAGAAGAAAAAGAACATGACAAAAGCAATAGGAAATAAGTAGTAGTGTGTCAAAGTAGGGAAGCTTATAAGAAAACAAGGGAATATCACAGAAAAGATAGGAGATTGTAACAGTTAGAAAATAATGCTCTCCTTAGGAATCCCAGAATTCTCCATGCTGGGAAGCAGATTGTCCTCCAAAATGGAGACATATTGATCAGCATTCATCTTACCCTCCACCTCTGCCAGAATCTCCACACCATTCCAGCCCATACAGCCCCAAACCATTAAAGGGCCTCCCTCAACCTTCACTGTCCCCTAAACCTCTTTGTCCTACAAAGGCTCGCCCACTATTTTCCACACATATTTCCTTCCATCTGATCTAATCCTATTGATCTTAGTTTCATCTGACCAAATGACCCTAGCCCAGTCATCCACAGTCCAGTTTTGATACTTGAGAGCAAAAGCTAGCCTTTGTTTTCTATACTTAACAGATAAGAAAGGCTTCTTCTTGACTACAGCCTTCAAGAAGGCAGACCTCAGCACATTGCAAATAGTCTGGGAAGAGATAGGGCAGAAGAGGACAGAATTAATGAGATGGATGGCCTGAACAGCATATTCTCAGCCTTTCCAAGTGGTAATACTAGAGACAATTCTTCTTCTATCAGTAGAAGAAAGCTTGAGAGAACACCCTAGCTTGCTGTTTTCCTTCTCTGGAAGGTATTCTTTGATGACCCTGGCCACAGTAGACTTGCCTAGTCCAGTTTTGGAGGAGATTTGACAAATAGAAAGACCAGATTCAGAGAGGAAGAGGATATTGGCTTTAATAGAAGTAGAAATGGGTTTTATGGCGATGATGTGATAACTGTGTGGGATACAGACTACTTATACACCTTAGATTTATGTAATTTACATAAGTAATCAGGGTCAAGGTATGGCATCCATCAGAAGTTGTCAAATTCTTATGTTATTTACTAAATAATGAATAACAGCATCATGCTCAAATAAGTGTCCCAATGACATGTCATTTTCAAATAGCTATATCTCAATACCATGACAACCAAATCCTATGATCTAAGCGGTGTTAGAATGCCAAGGGTGAGTACTATCTTTCCTCCTGCAAGTGTTTGGTCTTGTTTGTTCTATATCTTCGACAATTAACCCATTTGTCCAAATTGACCCAATATTGAGACACTTTTTTGAGCCACTGTATATTTTGGAATGTATAATCTGTTGCTTGTAAGAGAGCTATTGTGAGGCACCACTGTATGTGTTATGATTCCTTGCTTGCTTCTTTACTGTGCTTTTCTTTTTGCTTTACTAGATATATTCACCACCTTTATTTTGACAATCTTGCTTATGTTCAAATCCATCTCAACATAGACACTTATGCATTTTTCCTTAGTCAGAGTCCATTCTACCACAGATTTCATTTCTATAATATTCTTTCACATTCTACCAGGTGGGCCCTTGCCCAATCATATTATTTCTTCAAATTGTATGATAGTTTTACTTCCATTTTCATTTCATATTCCCTGTTACAATCACTTATCTCTTTCATGATATACTCTTGTTCTCTTATGAGATTCCTTATTATGCCATACCTTAAACTATTTCCTATCATTTTCGTCATGTTCTTCTCTTGCTCAGACCTTTCTTTGCTTGCTATGTTGCTGATTAATCTTCATCTTACTTGGACAGCCACTCCTCTAGTATCTTCTCTTTATAGGTACTTAGTTATGCTTTTTCTCTCATTTTCCATACTGTTCCATGCTGCACATTCCACAGTATAAATACCATGCTGCCATGTACAATAGTTTCTCACACTTGATCTGCACTTTTTCTCATATCTCTTGTGTTCTCTGAGTCCTCTGAGTCCTTGTCCTTGTCCCTGTCTTTGTCCTTGCCCTCTGAGTCTATCTCAGAACCTAAGTCTCTGTCACCTTCATCTCTGGCTTGATCTCCTAGCTCAGCAGGTTCTATTGACCTCTTTGTGAGAGTCCAACTGCTGAAAGGTTGTTGAATGACACAAGTGTGCATTCGGTGTAATATTCCCATACCTCACTAATTAGTATAAGTAGCACAGTACAATACAAGAGGAGTCCCAAGCTTGATCTGCTTGGACTTCTGCTTTGTCTTATAATAGTGTGAATCCATCTTCTGTGAACTTTAGCATTTGTTGCTTGGTTCTCATTCCTACTTCACTCAAACCATTAGCCCTTCTTGTCATTGTGACTTGGAGCTTTTCTTAGAACTTCAGAATCATCAGACTTGTTAGCTCTTTGCCCTTATTAAAGGCTTGTCACTTGTGTCAACATCCAAGGCCTAGAATCTTAGACTTCTCTATACTTCATCTTTTCCAAGCTCTATACTAGTTCCTATCTGGGCCTAGCATAACAGTATGTATTACAATTTCTTGCTTCTTTCTTCACCACATTATTCTTTTTCCTTTACTAGACATATCTGCTGACTTAACCCTGATAATCTTGCTTACACTTGGGTCCATCTCAACATGGATGATTGTGTAATCCTCCTCAGTTAAAGTTTGTCCCATCATGGACTTCTATTTCTATGGTATTCCTTCATCTTCCACCAGACAGGTCATCATCCAATTATATTATTCCTTCATATCATACAATAGTTTCACTTCCTTTTACGTTTTACTTTTCCATACCTCAGTAATCCCCATAAGTAGTGCAGTACAATACAACAGGAGTCTCAAGCTTGATCTGCTTGGTGTTACGCTGAACGCACACTTGTGCCGTTCAACAACCTCTCAACGGTCGGACACTCATGAAGAGGTCAACAGAATCCGTTTGAGCTAGGAGACCAAGGCAAAGGCAGAGCGACAGAGACTAAGACTCCGAGATGAACTCAGAGGGCAAAGACAAGGTAAGACTCAGAGAGTTTCAGAGAGCAAAGAGGACACAAGAAGTGCGTAAGATTGCGCAGATCAAGTATGGAGAATACAGTACAGGGCAGCGGGGTATTTATACCATGAGATGCGCAGCATGGAATGGTAAAGAATATGGAAGAAGGTGCATGACTAAGTATCTATAAAAGAAGATACTGGCGGAGTAGCTGTCCGAGGAGGAAGAAGATCATAATACTTCATAGGTAGAGAAGTGTGGTCCAAGAAATAACAACACATGGCGAAAGCAATATGAGTATCCCCATACACGAGTACAGGGGGTTTCTAGAGAGAAAAGAAGAATGTCTCGATAAAGGAAGGAGATCGTAACACTTGGACTTCCACTTTATGACTATAATAGTCTGAATCCATCTCTATGAACCTTTGTGTTTGTCACTTGGTTCTCATTCCTACTTCACTTGAACTTCTGGCCCTTTTTGTCATTGACTTGGAGTTTCTCTCAAAAGAACTATTGAACTTGTCAGCTCTTCACTCTTGTAATAGGCTTGTCGCTCTTGTCAATGTTCAAGACTTAGAACTCAGAACCTTTCTATGCTTCATCTTTTCTCCAAGCTGTATGATAGTCCCTGCCTGGGCTAGCATAACAGTATGCATCTTTGTCATCATCATAAGTGAGTTTGTGGCCTGAAGAAAACTCTACAAAGGGCTAAAATTCTTGTAAGATCACTGGATACTATATTAGAGTAATGAGATGAACTTACTACTTCATTAGCAATCAGCTTTGGCATAAATAAAAATATAGTATGACCTTTGGGCTGTTGTGATAGTAGTGGAAGGCCAGTTGCAACCATGAGCAGATTATGTAGTGATCATTTCAAGATGAATGTAGGCAGTTATTGATGTTTTAACATCATTAACTGCCAATTTGGTCTTTGCATGCTTCTTTGTTAGCACTGGTTTCAGGCTCCATTTGCTTTTTACCAAAAGACCTTAAGGATTTTGCATTGAATTCTACACATACAATCACCAGTGTGAGAGTGATGGTGCATGACAGATGTTGGGCTCTAACCAACTAAGATTGAGATGATACTCATTGATAAAAGTGTATTGAACTAGTGGATAGATGTGTTAGGACTCAGATATAGTATAAAAGAAGTAAAACCTGTTAGATATAAGTCGATCAATCTCATCATTAATGTTGTTAGATATGGCCTCAGGGAGCCACTTGAGGCATTCCCAGTTCAGAAACCTATTCTGGTTGCTTCCCTACAACATTAAGACAGGAGTGGGCAGTCAGCTCTATGCATCATTGTTGTTGTTGGTTTGTCCCAATTTGGAACACTCAAAATTCACACATTCAAATAGTTGACTAATCTTATCCTACTTAGAACATGAATTGTGTTACAATTCCTTGCTTCTTTGTTCATCGCACTCTTCTTTTTCCTTTACTAGACATATCCACTGTCCTAGCACTGACAATCTTGCTTATGTTCAAATCCCTTCCAATACGGATGCTTACCATTTCTTTCTTAGTCAAAGTCTGTTTCAACACAGACTCTTTCTTCTATAGTATTCTCTTGCTTTCCACTAGATGTATCACCATCCAATCACATTATTCTTTCATATTGTACAATAGTTTCATTCCCTTTTATGTTCCATTTTCCCATACCTCTTTAATTCATATAAGTAGTGTAGTATGATACAGAAGGGGTCCCAAGCTTGATCTGCTTGGACTTCCACTTTGTCCTACAATCACATAAATCCATACTCTGTGAACCTTCATGTTTGTCGCCTGGTTCTCAC
This sequence comes from Xerocomus spinulosus, assembly GCA_038094075.1. Taxonomy (NCBI): domain Eukaryota; kingdom Fungi; phylum Basidiomycota; class Agaricomycetes; order Boletales; family Boletaceae; genus Xerocomus; species Xerocomus spinulosus. The sequence continues at coordinate 20,047 of JBBPTN010000225.1, read as the reverse complement.
TCTAGCTTCACTTGAACCCAGGCTCTCCTCATCTAGTTGACTTGGAGCTTTCTCTCAAACATTTGAACTTGTCAGCTCCTCACCTTCATTACAGACTCATTACTTCTGTCAACACTCAAGAACCAGAACATAAGAACTCCCTATGTTTCGTCTTTCTTCTGAGCTCTATGTTAGTCCCTACCCGTGCCTAGTGTAACAAAAGATCAAGCTTCTCCCCTCATCTACCAGCTGGTAGACCTCCCCACCCATCACTATTGCAAACCCTCCCCCATGGCAGAACCCCTTCCAATCCTCCCAGAACCCTCCATTGTCTTCTCAACACTTTTGCCTCCCCTTGAACTTTGCACCTCCCTGTGCTCAGAACCCTTCCATCCCTCTACCTTCTCAGACCCCCCCAACTACTACACCACAGAACTCTCCACCAAGGACCCCCCCATTTCTCTACCACCAATAGCACTCCCACCCGTGAATCCACTCCCAGTTGCCATGACTATTCCTGCCCCAGCTAGAGGACTCCACATTGGAGAACCCGAAGAATATGATGGAAGGGAAGACACCTTTATGACATGGCTTGCTTTGGTCAAGCTATACCTCCTCATCAGTTTGTCTGTATATAATAACAATGACAAGAAGATTGCATTTGCCCTCTCCTATATGAAGAAGGGGTCTGCCAAAGGCTGGGCAGTGTCCTTTATCAATGCTGCCCTTGATAAAAATACTTTTGGAAAGTTCACTGACTTCAAGATGGACCTCAAGAAATCTTTCCTCTCTTCTGATGTGAAAGGATGGGCCCTTATCACTCTCAATACAATGACAGTTCAGAAGAACAACATTTTGAACTATGTGACATGGTTCAAGATTGCTGCACAGCAAGCAGATCTTGAAGACGACTTAATACTGTGTTATCTATTTGCAAAAGGACTAAGACCTGGTATGGCCTATTGACTTAGAACTTCAGACAACCCCCCAAAAGACATCAAAGAATGGTACAAGAAGGTGGAGGCACATTAAATGCACATCGACCAGGCCAAAGAGATGGCTGCATGGCACAATCAAAATGCTTACAAGACCTCCAGCACCACTAAGACCTATTCCCCATCGCAGGGGAGTAGCAAGACCAAGGACCTGAATGCCATGGATGTTGATTGCATCTGATTACCCAAAGATAAATACAGTGACTTCAAAAGCTGTTACAATGTTTGATACTTTTGTAGTGCATATGAAATATCAATTGTAGGTGTGGGAATTATACTTAGCATTTGCAGGGACGTGGGAAGCACTGACTCCTGGCTACCTGATGGTGCCTGAATCATGTGATTTGGCTCATGTAGTGCAGAGATATGCCTATTTCAAGACAGGCATGTCATTGTAACAGTTTTTTCACTTTTGGCATGCAAGGTAGAATCTCACTGAAAGCATGGGATACCTGATCCCATTTGGTCATGAAAACAAAGATATACTTATATATGTCATGTAATAGTTCATATACACCTCTATTAATAGTATACAAAGTCATTAAATTCCCCTTCTTTTTTAAAAAAATTCATTACCAAATTCTGTCATGAATATACTGATTTATACATATGTGTTGATTGATTAGAAAGTAGAGAAGGAATTGTTGTCTGTGTACAACTTCCATACATCAGTAATTTAGCATAATATGATTGGTGTTGACTAAATGGATCTATATGTTGGTGTTAATAACAATTTGAACCAATTTGGTAAGCTTCCCACTCTTTAAATTTCAAAGAAAGTACATAAAAGATTACTCTAGAAATTACAGAAAATAATTTGAATGAGCAATTTTTATATGACTACAATAGTAAAAATAGTTGTAGATTGATTACTAATGATGATATGGGTGTTCCTAACAAATATTGAAGGATTCAAAAGTGTGTAATAGTCCATTCAAGACTTTAGGGGGAGAAGGCTTTATTAAAGAAAGAAGGGGAATTTAATGACTTTGTATACTATTAATAGAGGTGTGTATGAACTATTACATAACATATATAAGTATATCTTTGTTTTCATGACCAAATGGGATCAGGTATCCCATGCTTTCAGTGAGATTCTACCTTGTATGCCAAAAGTAAAAAAACTGTTACAATAACATGCCTGTCTTAAGATAGGCATATCTCCACACTACATGAGCCAAATCACATGATTCAGGCACCATCAGATAGCCAGGAGTCAGTGCTTCCCGCACCCCTGCAAATGCTAAGCATAATTCCCACACCTACAATTGATATTTCATATGCACTACAAAAGTATCAAACATTGTAACAGTTTTTGGAGTCACTGTATGAAGAATATCAGAGGAAAGGCCTCTGCTTCAATTGTGGAAAGTCTGGCCTAGCCAGAGACTGCCCTAACCATGGGCTAACAAAGAAGACAGAGACAAAGAAAGAATCAGCCATGAGGAAAGTGGATGACAAAGAAAAACTCCCAAGGTTGGAGAAGATCGAGGATGATGAAGAAGAGGAAGACCAGGCATTCATCTTTCAAGTGTTCGATATTATGACATCAGATTTTTGAATGGAGGGACCAAACCAACACAGGTACCCTTCAAGATTAGAAAGTATGCTTCTATAATTGTAGCAAATAAGGAATCGAAAGCTCTTTCCATCCCCGTTAACAAGCTCCCCATGATTCAACTTGAAATACCTCTCACTGTACAGAATGCAGACCACACCATCAACAAGAAAGGATCTATTAAGTTCACCACCACCCTTTATGTCGAGATCACATCCATTACCCAGAAACTCACCTTCCATGTTATGCAATGTGGGCAAGACAATGTCATACTTGGACTCCCATGGTTCAAGAAAACGAATCCTCAAATTGATTGGAAAAAACAAACCATCTTCATCAATGACTTCCTTGACGAATCCACGTATATGTACTTTGACCATGCCACAGCCAAAGGAGTTTACTCCTCAAAGGTTGCATCTTCTTCCCCCAATTCTCACCTTCCTAATCACAAAAACCTGGAACCTAATGAATGGAATTACCTCCTTAACTTCCTCAAATACAAAGAACCTAATGCCTTTGTCAAATGCACCCACTTCCATTACTCCCTCAACTGCATCCAGAAATCTGCATCCAGGTTCTTCCCCAACACCTCTGTTACCAAATGATTGGAACAGATAGTAAGGAAAACTACCACATCCACCCAGTTAGCTATGAACGCTGAGAAAGAGAAAGTTGCCCTTCCCCCAGAGTACAAAGAATTTGCATCAGTATTCCAGAAGGAATCTACTGACCACATTCCCCTCTCTCGATCTTATGACCATGCCATCAACTTGAAGAAGTCCTTCACACCAAAGATCTCTAAGATTTATCTCTTATCCCCTGATGAAAAGAAGGCAGCTGAGGACTTCATTGAAGAAAACCTTGCATCAGGAAAGATACGTCCCTTGAACTCTCCCCAAACATCCCCATTCTTTTTCATTAAAAAAAAGGATGGAGGCCTTTGTCCATGTCAAGACTATCATTACCTAAATGAACACACCATCAGAGACACCTATCCCCTCCCCCTCATTTCTGACCTTGTCGATAAACTCAAGGATGCCAAAGTCTTTACCAAGTTCGACATACACTGGGGCTACAACAATGTCAGGATTAAGGACAGAAATCAATGGAAGGCTGCTTTCATCACCCACAAGGGTCTCTTCAAACCAACTGTCATGTTCTTGGCATGACAAACTCCCCCCTACCTTTTAACAATTTATAAATGATTCTTTCTGAGACTACATCACTAAAGGATGGCTGGTCATTTATATGAACAACCTTCTTATTCTCTCCCCCGACTAAAAAACCCATAACGAACGAACAAAGCAAGTACTACAGCGCATGAAACATCTGGACTTGTACTTGAAACTGGAAAAGTGCAAGTTCAATGTCCAGGAAGTTGAATACCTAGGCATGATTATCAAACCAGGAAATGTTGCCATGGACCCAGTGAAACTCCAGGGAATTGCTGAATGGCCTACTCCACAAAAGGTTTAGGACATCTGTTCCTTCCTAGGCTTTGCCAACTTCTACCACCGCTTCATTCCTCATTATTCTGACATCACATGACCCCTTCTCAACCTGACAAAGAAGAACATGGCTTGGAACTGGACAGAGAAATGTGAGGAAGTGTTCTAGGAGTTGAAGAAGATTTTTCTTTCACAGCCCATCCTTCACATGCCTGACATCACCAAACCCTTTGCCATCACCTCAGATGCCTTCAAACATGCATCCGAAGGCATGCTTTTATAATAAGACTCAAATGGAGAATGGCACCCTTGCAGATACATATCTCAGACCTTCTCTGCCATGGAACATAACTATGCCATCTATCATCAAGAACTTCTAGTAGTTATTCAAGCTTTGAAGACATAGAGACATTATCTTCATGGATCCCCTTTCCCTGTCCTTGTCTAGACAGACCACAAGAATCTGACATATTTTCGACAACCTCAGAAACTGAATAGATGGCAGGCTTGATGGCTACTTGATCTGGCGGACTTCAACTTGAAAATCGATCATGTTCCTGGCCACCTTCTTTCCACACCTGATACTCTATCTCACCACCCTAACTACATCCCTGAGAACAATGACAACAATGACAACACCACCCTTCTTCCTGATGACATCTTTATAAACCTTATTGATAGTACCCTCTATGATAAGATATCCTCTTCCTCTTCCTCTGACCCACTCATCACAGACTTCCTTTATGCTATGGAGGGACTACTGTCCCATTTTCGATCCCGACTCTCTGATTGGTCTTATGATGGATAGGTCCTTACCTACAAGGAATGGATCTATGTACCTGATGACCAAGATCTCCAACAATCAGTGGTGCAATGCCACCATGACCATGACAGTGCCAGCCACCCAGGAAACCTGAAGACATGCCAGCTTGTCACTGCAGAATTCTGATGGCCTGGTCTCTCCACCTTTGTTTGAAAATATGTTGAAGGCTGTGCTATTTGCCAGTAGAACAAAGCCAACACTCATCCATCACACCCTCCTCTCACCCCCATTTCATCCTCCACATCATGACCCTTCTAACAGATCTCCTGTGATCTTATCACTGATCTCTCACTGATAGCCAATGGCTTTGATACCCTTTTGATCGTGGTAGACCATGGGCTTACGAAGGGGGTAATTCTTTGCCCCACAAGGAAAACCATCACTGCTGAAGGGGTAGCAGCCCTCTTCTATCACAAAGTATTTAAACAGTTCAGACTCTATGACAAGATCATCTCAGACCGTGGCCCTCAATTGTTATGCTGAACACACACTCATGTCGTTCAACAACCTTTCAACAGTCGGACTCTCATGAAGAGGTTGACAGAATCTGTCGAGCTAGGAGACCAAGTCAAAGACAAAGTGACAGAGACTAGGTTCTGAGGTGAGCTCAGAAGACAGAGACAAGGACAAGGCAAGGACTGGAGGACTCAGAGAGCAAAGAGGACACAAGAAGTGCATATAATTGTGCAGATCAAGTATGGGAAAAATACAGTATACAACAGTAGGGTATTTATACTAAGCAATGTGCAGCAATGGAATAATCAGAAATGCAATGGAAGCGGAAGAAATACTAAGCAATGATAACAGACACTGCTGTGGAGATATTGTCCAAAATAAGTAAGGTTAAGTGAAAAGATGAATGAGGCGAAGAAGCTAGAAGAAGAGAAAGAAAACTAGGCATAGAGCAAGAAAGTTGTAACACAGAGAGCAGAGGGGACACAAGAGATGCGTATGATTGTGCAGATCAAGTATGAGAAAATAAAGTACATGGCAGCAGGGTATTTATACTATGGAATGTGAAAGAAAATGTGTTACTAAGCACCTATAAAAAGAAGGTACTTGTGGAGGAGCTGTCTGAAATAGAGACTAATTGCAAACATAGCAAGTGAAATAAGGTCCTAGGAAAAGCAGAACATGACAATACTAGTAGGATATAAGTAAGAGTCCAGAAACATGAGGAATCTCATAGGAAAAGAGTAGAACGTCATGAGAGAGGTAAGAAATTGTAACATCAATTTGCATCCTCCTTTGTCAAAGAGCTTGGAAAGCTCTTGAACTACAACCTCTCTCTCTCCACAGCATACCATCCCAAACCAACAGTGAAACGGAACATGTCAACCAGGAAGTTGAAACATATCTATGGATCTACTACAGAAACAACCCTGAAACATGGGCAGATCATATCACAATGGCTGAGTTTACACACAATCACTGCCCACATTCCATAACTAACCAATCTCTGTTTTACCTCATGATGGGCTATGAACCCCAGGCCTTTCTCACCATCGTCAGAGAAATGAACATCCCTGCAGCTGAAGAATGGATCAAGAAGATTGAAGAAGTGAGAAAAAAGGCCCTGGCAGCTCATGAGCTTGCCAGGCAGACAATGAAAACACAGACCTCACGCTTGTTCACCTCATTCAAGAAAGAAGACAAGGTCTGGCTAGAGGCCAAGAATCTCTATTGCTCTATTGAAAACCCAAAGTTTGCACCTAAATGGGGAGGACCCTTTTCCATCACTGACATCCTATCTTCCATCACATACAAACTCTGACTCCCAAAAGCCTGGCACATTCACAATACATTCCATGCTTCTCTTCTATCCCCATATAAAGAAAACAACATTCATGGCCAGAACTTCCCAAAACCACCACCAGATCTCATTCAGGGTGAGGAACAGTTTGAGGTGGAAGCCATCTTACGACATAAAGGCAGTCCACACCAACAGCAATTCCTAATCAAGTGGAAAGAATATCCCATGTCTGACAACTCCTGGGAACCTGAACAAAACCTTGGAAATGCCAAGGAACTTCTCTTGGCATATAAAGCAGCATGCCCCAAAATCTTCCCCCTCAAATGAAACCTTTCCACCATCTTCACTGATGCCATCAACAAACTCTGCTCTAATGCCTCATTCCATTCTCCCCCTCTCTGCCCATTGCGACAGAACAGAAGTAAACCCTGAAAACCTGATCCCCCTCATTACCTTCCTTGACAACAAACTGTCTATGACTTGTCTCAACCTCCATATGAATACTGGCTTCTGTTACACTAGGCCTGGATAGGGACTAATGTAGAGCTCGGAAGAACAAAGTATCGAGGGTTCTGGATCTTGAATGTCGTCTAGGACAACAAGCATATAACGGCAGCTGAGAGCTGGCAAGTTCAAAGGTTCAAGAGAATACTCCCAGTCAACGTGACAAGGAGGGCCTAAGCTAGAGCAAGAACCAGGTGACAAACACAAAGGTTCACAGGAGATGGATTCACACTATCATAAGACAAGGCAGAAGAAGCTTAAGACCCCTTCTGTATTGTACTGTGCTACTTATATGAATTCATGAGGTATGGGAAAATAGAACATAAAGGGAAATGAAACTATCGTACAATATGAAGGAATAATATGATTGGATGATGGCTCACCCGATAGAACATGGAAGAATGCCATAGAAGAAATAGTCTGTGTTGGAATGGACGTTAACCAAGAAAGAAGAGGTAAGAATCTGTGTTGGAACAGATTGAAATATAAGCAGAATTATTAGTACTAGGACAGTGGATACATCCAATAAAGGAAAAAGAACAAAGCAGTGAAGAAACAGGCAAGAAATCATAACAGCTCCTCCATGGACTGTCTTGTTCGTTCCTACCACCTTTGCACTTCTCTTTAAATAAATTTCAATACCATTGACTGGATTGCTTCTGATTCTTTTTCTTACACTACCCTCCCCCTTTGTGTTCATTTTAACATTGAAAAACAAAAGTTCACCCTTCTTACTGCTCTTGATCAACTTCACTTTTATGGTATGATAAATTACATTAAACTTTCACTTGCATTACACCCCCCTTCTCCTTCACAGTCACCTCCTCCCAACCTGACCCCATAGGTCAAGACTTAACCATCATCCCCTGTCACATCCACTTCCCCCCTCATGGCTGCTGAAGAATATGTCTTGGAATGTGAGGAACTTTACTGAACAACTACTTTGTCCACCACTCCCATGCCAGTTCCACCACCTAGACACCTTACTCTTCCATTTTCCACTCCACTTCCAGCCTCAGTCCCTACTCGCATTGCACTTCCTTCTTACATCCCTATAGACAACAAAGACAGAAACCAATCCAACCCATCTGATGAGGAAGACATTACCAAGGTTAATTGACTTGACATGGATGATGACAACTACCAGCGGCTCACTGACTTGATCGCCCAGAGGACTCCCTCCAACTCCCCATCCTCTATCCTAGCTAACATATTGGAATGTCTGTAGGATAGTATGGTAGCTAAGTAAACTACAGTAACTAGACTAGTGCAATGTAGGTATGATTACATAAGCACTAAAAGCAGAATATAATTTCAACATAACGCTAGATGGGAATGTGATTCCCCATCCCCTCCTCCGGATCTTTGGGACACTGAGCTTGCTGATACACTCTGGGGAGCTATGGCTCACACTAACCCAGTTGTCCGCACCCCTCTTTGAGATTGACTTTGTGTCTTTAATGGAAGGTCTAGTAACTTCCACCATACAAAGGGGGTAATGTTACAATTCCTTGCTTCTTTGTTCACTGCACTCTTCTTTTTCCTTTACTAGATATATCCACCATCCCAGCACTGACAATCTTGCTTATGTTCAAATCCCTTCCAACATGGATGCTTACCATTTCTTTCTTAGTCAAAGTCTGTTTCAACACAGACTCTTTCTTCTATAGTATTCTCTTGCTTTCCACTAGATGTATCACCATCCAATCACATTATTCTTTCATATTGTACGATAGTTTCATTCCCTTTTATGTTCCATTTTCCCATACCTCATTAATTCATATACATAAGTAGCGCAGTATGATACAGAAGGGGTCCCAAGCTTGATCTGCTTGGACTTCCACTTTGTCCTATAATCAAATAAATCCATACTCTGTGAACCTTCATGTTTGTCACCTGGTTCTCGCTCTAGCTTCACTTGAACCCAGGCTCTCCTCGTCTAGTTGACTTGAAACTTTCTCTCAAACATTTGGACTTGTCAGCTCCTCACCTTCATTATAGACTCATCACTTCTGTTGACACTCAAGAACCAGAACATAAGAACTCCCTATGTTTCATCTTTCTTCCAAGCTCTACATTAGTCCCTACCCAGGCCTAGCATAACAAATTGCATCTTAAAGGCAAAGAAAGGAAAGTTTTCAGCCAGTTTTTAAATAATAATATTGTTTTGAATCTTTATCAGTTCATATTAGCAAGAATCAGCTGAAAAGGAGGTCCATAGCACTATCACAAGCATTTTTTGTAATGAGTGGATGTAACACTGCCACAAGGTGCTATTGATTGTTGATATCCTTTAGGGAATGAAAACAAATCACAACATTGTTCCCTAGCATCACTATGTCTACAACAGCACCATCTGCCATAGCCAATCTTAAGCTCCATATTTTTTCCAACCATGTTGGCTTATATCCACAACCACCTGAAATTATTTTAAGTGATGAACTTGCCCACTTAGCAACAACAGCAGGCCCTCCTGATCCTACCTCCCCCTCTGCTATCACATGCCTTCTTAGTGGGCCCCTTAGTCATTTTCTTCAATACAGTCATCAAGAACACTCCCAATGGCTCATAGACATTGCACATGATATCTGTGATCCTAGTCTAAAGTGAGGCTTGCTTCAAGTCTGGGATGCAGATGAAAGGAGATGGAGGAGGGTCAATCCAGGTGATCCTCTCATTGCTTCAAGCTACCTCTATGATATCCAAGACACTGTGTCCTTGACAAAGATCAGCCACCAACAAGAAAGCTCTAGAACATTGACTACTGGCAATGCTTTCACAATGGCCAATCGGGTTGAGCAGCGAGATGGTGGACTGTGCTGGGTCACAAGGTCAGCCAGTTTACATGTAAATAGTCACCTGTGCCCCAAGCACATGGGAGACCATCTCTTGCATGTCATCTATGACAAGTTTGTGTCACCTTATCCCCCTAACCTATCTGTCTATGATGAAATATGTGGAATCACCCTTGATCGGACTGTTAATGGTCTTTTTAACAAGTATGAACTTGGTCTGCACTTTATGGGTCCAGTGAGACTCATTTTCACTCATCCTCTATGATTATTTATTAGTTCATTCTTTAGAATCTGTATGAGTGTCATATGTTTTCTCAAAAGAACATCACTTCCTTGGCTGTTGTGCTATATGGTCCCACTCCTGGTGATTACCATGCAGTCCTTCTCCATGGGCATACTACTAGTCCCCCCCAGCCTCACCATCCACACAATCCCCCACCTGGACTAATTCAATGGCACTACCTACAATGTGTTCTGCACAAATTTGCCCATTCTGACTATAAAAGCCTACAAAACATCTATTATCCTGAGTTACCACTTCAAATTAAAGGAGACTCTGACAATGAAGGCACAGATAGTGAATTTGAGTGGCCATCAGCTGCTTTGGACAAGTGGTGAGCCATGCAGATGGAAATCGAGCACCAGGAGGAGTGCCAAAGACATGTATCAGATTGGATCAGTAAAATGTAATTGTCATCTTTATCTGTGACTCTAAAGCTTGTTCTATTGTTGTCTTGATTACTGTATGTCCTCTTAAAGGCTCTCCCAAGAAAATGCATTCCTATTCACATGTAGCTTTATGTGATCAATGGGCCACAGTGCTTGCAATGTAGTTAGCATTCCCTATTCTTTTCAAGCCACTCAGTACATGATCATTGACACCAACATTTATTGGGCATCTGTAGGAACATGGTATACTATACATGGGTCTCAGTAGGGTGGAGCTCAGGCTAACAACTTTCCATATATGAAACGCGCATTCATGCCCATGTCTGCAATCCTTTGGACTTCGAGACGGGTCAAACCTAATCCATGCGGTGGTTTGGCAAGAAGAAGCGCGTATTCTGCAAGCAGAGTTGTCCTGAACGGAAGAGTGTCGTCCGTCTGTGAAAACATTGAGCTTTGATAAACGATCGCGAGGCAGCATGCGTACGCATATCACAATTGGGTGGTTGTTCGCGAGGTAATGTCTTATGTGATGTTCTTCCAACCGAGGCACGGTCTTAGTTCTGTTGGGGAGGCTCTGGTTCTGCTGCACGCGAGGAATTCACCCCACTCACAGCAAATTTGAACTAAGGCACACTTCGATGCATGGCTTGTACCGTCCACCAGCCAACGACCGAAGAGTTTGTATATCCTTTGCAACCTCTCGCGCCACGTCTTCGTCCACGTGAAATTCCGCTTGTTGGGACTTGTAGGAAAGTAGACTGAGGTGCTTTCTCCAGAGTGCATAGAAGATCCTGTGATGATGTGGTATCGTGTCGGGGACTCGGCCATTCGGAGGGGGAATCTGAGGGACGTCGATGTTTGGAGGTGGTATATCAGCCAAGAATATCTCTCTCTGGGGCTCTTCGAGGAAGGTCGCGTGACCCAGTCTATCTGGATGCCAGGAGAGGAGAACGAAGGACTCGATGGCGTGTTCGGTCGGTTTAGTCTCCGCGATGTGGACCGTCAAACGTAACCCAGCCTCTCGTGCACGTTCAAAGTGCTTTTCAAATACGTCCACATTACCCTTGAGAGGGTTACCACACAGATCGAGCCCGACAACGGGTTCCCCCTGTTTGTGTAATCTGATGGCGAGGTCGACTGTTTCCTCGACATCTACCTCAGACATTTGACGATCGACAGACACGATGAGTGCGGCACGACCGGGGAAAGATCGGATTTCCTGGAGTACGGTAAGAAGGTATTGCTCCCTCGTCATATGGGGCGTCTTTCGAGGGATCGAACGGAGCTCTATGTAGCAGCATTCTGCTTTGGGCTCGAAAGCAAAACCTGTGGGTGGGGGCTGTTCCAAAAGGAACGACGCCAAGACATCTCGGGTAGCCTCTGCTAGAGCGGGTGGGGTCGCGATGAGGGCGTAGATGGCAGGAAAGAGAGAGAAAAAGTCGGATATTTCTGTGAGCTCTACCCCGGACTGGAGCTGGCTGATGGTCGCTGCGACGCCCGCCTCGACATCGGGTGTAGGACGAAAGCGGGTCGCGAGGCGTTGGAGTGTGTAGAGGGGAATTGACCCGTGAAGATGCGCGTGTAGTTCTGCCTTTTGCAGGTGTTGCAGAAACGCGATGTCGTCTGCAGAGAGGGATTCGAGTGCCGCCCGAGCTTGGCCGGCGATACTGATCGGACGGGACATAAGGGTGAGTCATGTGATTAGATGTCCGGTCCACTCCACTCCCTCGACCACACCGCTCCTTCCTCTTGACCACCATGAGCGCCGCCTTTCGCATCTCACCCGCGCTCTGGGACAAGATCCATCACTTTGCATCCTTTCCGCAGACAGGAGGTCAGTGACATCTTGATTCATTTGGTGAACCGTCCAGTGCGGAATACTACCACTGCTGTTCCTGGTTTCTGATCGTATTCTACGCACTGAACGGGTTGCATTTCCACTCGTCTTGGGGGCCAACACATATCTGGATATCTCTGTTCACGTCACTGATGCTTACGGAAATTCATCCCAGTGTCACTCCAACAAATGGTTCTCTTCGGTCAGCATCCTAGCCAAGGCACGCTTCTAAAAGCTAGCCAATTCTTGTCTGGTGAGTCTCGTCGTCGACGGATCCTGTTACGATCTTTGACCGCTTCTTGCGTCATGTGAACGCTACATATACAGAGGAGCTACCAGTACGTCTCGCTCACCGTGTCAAAGAGCTAGATGAGCTCCCACACAACTTGAGTGAGATGCCCTCGATACGAAAAGTCAAGAACTGGTATGCACAGAGCTTCGAGGTAGGTTACCGTGTATTCCCACAGAGGTTCTCCACTTCCTGGGAACTTTTGACTCTTCCGAGTGTGCTTTGTCGCTGATACGCCCTGCAGGAATTGGTCACTTTTCCAGCCCTGTCCCTGTCCCCCGTTGCGCGACAAGCAATACTATCCCGTCTAGACAAGGAAGATAAAAAAACGCGTCTCCTTGAGAGTATTCCAAACCCGTCCCTTGTCACTTCTTACCTCGATGGCCACGGAGCTGCGAGTGGTACGGCGTATGGCGAAGACTTTGCGTGTCCATATGGCGATGGCAACGGCAATGGCACTGGCGTCGGTGGACTCAGAAATGGGAGCGTGAAGCTACGTATCTCATCCGAACGAAGGTTTGGTCAATCTCCTTGTTTGCTATTCTTGTTTATTCATCCTGTTTGTTATACAGTTACTATGCACAAACACCCGCTCACGTATACCCTCCCGAGGTTCACGATTACAATGCTAGATTTACCAAGATGCTCGAGGCTATCAAACGCAGGCACGATCCAACAGTCACCACCGTCGCGCAAGGCGTCTTGGAGTGGCAGAGGGCAAAGGGCATTAAACCGGGTATGGGGCTCGGCCTGTTTGGATACGGACACGGCGGAGATGAGGTGCAGGCATGGCTGGATAGGTTTTACATGTCGCGCATTGGGATACGATTCCTGATCGGGCAACGTAAGATGCTCCTTTCCTAGTATTCTGGGTTTTGCTAAATCGTGTCAAGATGTGGCACTAAATACCCAACAACCACACGCGGACTATGTAGGCATCATCTGTACACAAGCGGTGCGTTCTCATTCTCTCTTTTGACTTTTTCTTCTCAACCTTGTTTCCCCTGTCCCGCATATGACGTAACAGAACGTGCATGACATTCTCCAAGAAGCGATTGAAAACGCTCGATTCGTTTGTGAGGAACACTATGCAATGTTCCGTGGACCACCCGTTCAACTCATTTGTCCACCCGACTTGACGTTTGCATATGTGCCCGGACACCTTTCGCATATCATCTTCGAGTTATTGAAGAATTCATTGAGAGCTGTGGTAGAGAGATTTGGTGCTGACTACGAGGACCGTGTTTCCAAGGAATCTTCTAACGGAAAGGGGGGTGGAAGAGGATATCCTCCTATCAAAGTCATCGTGGTTGAAGGTCGAGAAGATATCACGATCAAGATCTCCGACGAGGGGGGCGGCATTCCGAGGAGCGCTATTCCGCTCATTTGGACCTATATGTACACGACTATGGCGGGCCAAAGCATCGATCAAGACTTCCACGCGAGTGACTTTCAAGCACCGATGGCAGGTTTTGGGTACGGGCTACCGCTCTCTCGATTGGTGTGTCCTATCACCGACCTTGGGTTTCTACTCGCTCACGTTTCTGGGTGTATTTAGTATGCCAGATACTTTGGCGGCGATCTGCGCCTCATTTCCATGGACGGCTTTGGGACGGATGTATACATCCATTTGAATAAGCTCTCGAGCAGTCGAGAACCGTTGCCTTGAGGTGAGTTTTGGCATCCACGTGCGATACCTTGAGATGTGGTGGTTATCGCGACTAACTTTGTCTGTACATTGACCTCCCCATCGCACATGCAGAGCGACGTAAAGGTATAATCTAGTGTATGTCATTCCATCCTACCTTTGGCATTAAAGGTGCCGAGGAAAGTGTATACTACTCTACATAATGTGCTTAAACCCTTGTAATGTTTATGAGTGGGCCTGCGCGAATGCATTGTGCACAATAGCGGTCCAGGGCTGTACTGGCCCTGCCTACGCACATTTTGTTAGTCATTGAAGTGGGCTCTAGGCTCCGTGCCATCGCCCCGGCCATCATATTCCTATATTCGCCCAGCCACATCTTATGTTGTGATCACATCAACCCTTCAAGGGGCTATTCAAGACCGCCTCTCAAAAAAACAAAAAGCTTGGATGGTCGCCTTGTCAAAAAGGGCACCAAGCAGTGCTCTGAAACATGTGGTCACCCCAATCTAGGTCGCCAGTGATGTGTGGACAGAATTTACGACACAGCGGTGGGCGAGGTTGACTAAGGTCCAGTGGAGACGCCAACTCTCGGCCCTGAGTGGGGCAGCGACGTCGCCGCCCTGTCCTTTTCCCCTTGTAAACATGATGCTTGTCAGTGTCCAATAAAGTGCAAGGTGACATTTGAACTAGATGTGCATGACCTATCAACGATCAAGAGGTCAGACAAAGACATGCCTTCAATTTCACTATGCTTGACGACGGTACATCCCCTGACACGATCCGAGTGTGTCATCGCTCTGGGCCTTGTTTGAGTCGTCCGTGGAGCCTGGTTGTAATTTTAAGCTTGGTGTCCTGACACACACCAGTCACACCGCGCAGCACGCTGTCGATCAAGGTTGATCGCCACATACCCTCGACATCAGTAAACACGTGTTCCATCTCCATGTTTGAGGTCTGGATTGGCCTTTTACGTCTGGTTTGAGATATCATCGACGGTGAGGGATTAGACTGATACGCTAGTCCAAATGGCCATCTCGTGTCCTGGTCATCTCGCAGGCGAAACTTGCGATGACGTACGGCTGTCCCGCAACGTACGGGTTTCAATTAAGGTGCAGTAATAACACACAATTAGCCTGTCGACAGGATCGCACTATCGCGTGCAGAGGCACATTTTTGGCTAGTCTCGCTGCAAAAGGTCGACGGGGGTACATCAATGGAGATCGGGCATGGAACTGGCTGTGACTGACCACTGAGACACTGCGACAGGCGGCAGATCCACAGTACATGTTGATGGATGATGGTGGGCAATGACTTTTTTTACAAAAAGCCTCCACTTTTTCCTGCTCCAAAGCGATCTCCGAGGCCTTTGGCATCGCGCAGTAGTCTCTGCCGTTGCTTGTCATCCATGAGACGGCCGCCAAGCGACATGTCCCGTGAGTGATCCCAGATAGCAGGTGGAGGTTCATCTGCGTCCTTCTTCTTTTGGGCCTCGTGTTCCATGTGTACCTCCACCAACGCAGGGCCTCGCACTTTGCGCTATTCGCACCAGGAACCCAGAGTGATAGTGAGACAAGCATCCGCAAGGAAACACAGAGAGACGCACCGTGTGCGCATCCACGCCCTTGCGAATAGCCGCATCTCTTCGCCGTCGCTTGCGTTCGTCCTCCTCGTCCTCGACTGGCTCCGCGTTGACGGCTCGTCGTTTCCGACCTGACACCTCGTCTGCGAGACGCTGTTGCCGCTCAGCAGGTGTCTCCGTCCACAGCGACGCGTCCGCATCCCTCGCCTGCGCCGTCCCCCGCCCAAACTGCCGCGGCCGCATCTTTGTCGGGTCGAGCGCTACACGGCATTCAGGGCGACGACCAAGGAAAAAAGAGGGGACGCACAGCCGAGGAGGTGACCGGCTTTGGGGGGAACGAGCATCCATTCTTCGCGGACGAGTTTCTTGGGTTGTTGCGCCTCCTCGACGTTCTTCCGTCGGCGCGCCTCTCGTTCTAGGAATTCTTCTACGCCGGAGAGTTCGCGTGTCGTTGGCGTGGCTGGGCCGTCTGTGGGGAGTTGTGGCCCGACATCAGCCTCCGAGTCCGAGTCGTCTTGGTTTGAGGCGGTTGGCAGTGTGGGTCCGAGCACTCTTTGCGGCGAACGGCGGGTCACTGCG
Organism: Xerocomus spinulosus; assembly: GCA_038094075.1. Classification (NCBI taxonomy): domain Eukaryota; kingdom Fungi; phylum Basidiomycota; class Agaricomycetes; order Boletales; family Boletaceae; genus Xerocomus; species Xerocomus spinulosus. The sequence goes on along the minus strand of JBBPTN010000225.1, from coordinate 3,591 downwards.
GCGGGTTCTGATGATGGCCCAGCCGCTTTACGGGCAGCTGCGAGTTCAGGGGGAAGCGCAGGCGTGTACTCGTCCTCGTCCGACTCTGCAGCTGTAGTCAGGAGATGCTCTGGAATGTGTGGCCCTATAGAGGACATGACCGTCACTCTCAAGTTGGATTTGCCCAAACATTCGCATTCTTACCCAACACTATCGACGTGACCTGGGGAATCTATCTACCTCATGTAACCTGATAATGCAGGGAATAATTCAGGTCAATGTCCATAAATGAAAAAATACCATGCAATAATACGAAATGTCTGTCCTCAATAGCCTCCCGAACTAGGTGGGTAACCTCGTGCGCCACCATACACTTGTTGTTGTTGTTGGCCATATCCCCCTTGAGGTCCCCCATAGCCGCCCTTGCCGCCGTAATACTGGGTTCCACTCACACCACCGACCAAGCTGGCCGCCGTGCCACCTCCATGGTAATTGCTTGTCGTGTCCTCATCATAGTCGGCAGAAGTTGTTAGAAGCGGATCTTTAACTTCCCAGACGGCAGCTTTGGATCCGACCGAAAATTCGAGGTCTTCGCGCTGTAAGGCGGGTCAATGCCTCTAACACGGAGAATAGGGAGAAACCGGCTTACAGTAATGCTGTCCCAATATTTGTACACCATCATTACGCTAAGGAGAACGCACAGCGTGAAGAAGAACAAGCCATCGAGATAGTGTTTGATAGCGTTACATATCGTCACGCTAAAGGCAAAGAGAAGGACCTGTGCGATTGTGTAAAAGGCGATACCAAATATAATGTCGCCGAGCGGCCATCGGTCATCCAAGGTGCGAAAGACGAGAACGAGCTGAGATAGCGTGTAGATTGCAACGCAGAGGATGGGCCAAATCAGGTAAACCACAAACAATGCAATTGGTTTTGATGGCGAAAAGGAAGCAAACGACTTGAATGTGGCGATGGCGACGAAAAATGAAACGCCAAAGACAGCAAGGCATGATAATCGGAGGAGCTGCGGCCGAGCGTGAGAAAGGGATAAAATAAAAACATATTCGCCAGTAGACGTACCCATAACGAGAGGGGGGTCCCATCCTCCGCAAATTGAAAACCAACGAAGCCATTAACGAGCAGACAGCAATATGTTGCGGCAATCAGCCCAGTATAGAATGCGGCAAACCACTGACGAGATGGGTTAGATTTGATTGTTTGGACTGTGGGGTGTTGGGCTCACAGGATAGCTGGCGTTTGCGGTGGGTATAATGCCCGAATCAAGGAACATTGCGAGCAGTTCTATGAGCATGTACATCCAAAAGAACATGACGATTTCCTTTCGACCCACTGCGGTGTACTTTGAGCGGATGTGGTATATCATGATGGCGGTCATGATTATGGCAACGATGTGGACAAAACATGTTGCTAGCGAGCAGCAACCGCCTCAGGTGGCCATGCAAGGTGGAGGACACGCTGCACTCACAAGGCTGAAAAATCAATGTTGAGCCAATCTGCACATTGCGAGAGTAGCAGGTGGGTTCTATGCCTTGAGCAGACGAGCCCAAGAGGGGGCAGATGACGAGGGCAGCGGTGCTACAGACACCCTCGAAGGAACCAAACGAAATTCCCATGGGCAAATGAGTGGTGTGAGTGTTCGGTGGCCTCTACGGGCTTGACGTCGTCGGTGGTGATGACAGAGATCTGGTTGGCTGGCGGGCAGTGGAGAGTGAACTTTCCCACGCCACGGATATATACGCCCTCGCCATCCAGCATACTCGTGTCCTCTTTGTCTACGCGAAACAGTTCAACGTGTTGGCTTAGTTCCACCCATTTCCCGAGGATGAGTAGAAATCGTTTACCCCGGGTGACCCGCAGATGACGGGCATCCGCAAAGGATGATAGCTTTGAAACATGCGACTACTCTGGATTGATGCGCGCAGCCTATATCTGTTATCCACCTGATCATTACCGCATCCTTGCCACATATACTCTGCTGTCATTGCATCAGGGAAAAGGTAACGTGTGGTACAGACGCGTCCGAGTACGCACGGATCTCAATGTGGTATGCTGTGGATTGGCGTGTGAAGAACATCTTGCCCCAATTTGCGGCCAGTGATGAAAGAACCTACCGAGTTTGAACGGACAAGGCTGTCGAGTTGGGCTGCGTGCCATCCGGGTTGCCACCCATCATTATCCTCTTTAGCACGCCCATTTGACGTGGAGGTGACCGATTGCCTCGTATATTTGTTCGGAATGTTGACTTGGCGATTTGACAGGACCCACGGAGGGTAATATGTAAAGGCCAATTCGAGTACGCTCTACTTCTGATCCGAGAGACCCACGCGAAACATTAGCCATGGCCGCTAAGCCTTTGAAATCTCAAGTGCGACTCGTGCGGGGATTTCTATTTTTCACCACGGGGGATTCTTCCGGGTATGACGAGAACACAAATGGGGATTCGGCGCAAGAGTCAGTGGATGAGTTCGCCGAATCAGAGGTTTGTGAACGTGTACAACGTTTGGCCATTCCATGTATCATGCGACGTGTTCCTGTACGCGTTGCGCAGATGACGTTGGCTGCACCCTCGACGAGAATGGGGTTACACGCAACATGGCGGATGACCGGGGAGTTGCCACCGCAGCTACCCGTCACATTGATGTAGCCTTGATTATCGACTATTGGAAGGTGGCGTACTCAGGGTGACCTCCCTGGCGACTTCTTCCGGCCGTAGCGCCGTTGGACCAAGTCGGACATGGGACTGCTACACAGGAATGCTACGTATGGCAATGTCGCCGTCAAAGGGTGGGTCTGTCGATTTAGGGCTAGGCACAACGCTTATGGTGTCGACGAGTAACCGGACCATGGTCGACGGGCTATTTCATTGGGTCGATATGATGGTGCACGTGATGCCGGCAAGTAGGTTCTGTTAACAGAAAGGGTTCAGATGTGAAACGAGTATGGAGAGGCTGACAAGCTGCAAAAATTCAAAACGTTCCATTTTTGCAGGATCGTCCAAGGATGTAGATATGAGATTTCCTAGCGTACACTCATATTGGCTATGTGGCCTCGAGTGACGCGTGACTGCTCCCACGGCGACAGAGTGGGATGAGACAGGGTGAACGAGTAGGAAAATCATACGCTGACACACGATCGATGGGTGGCAAAGACGATGCCGTTTGTACAAGGTACTACTACCGAAGATGCAAGAGCGCGTCGGTGTTTACGTCTGAGCGCAATGCGGTCGGGTGTTGCAAATAGAGCGGGAGAGACAATGGCCATCTCTGAGACGAGGATAGGGGCAAATCCATATGTAGAAGTCACGTGGGTGGATAAGTACAAGACTATGGGGATTCCCTGGAAAGTCCCCAGTGCCGAGTGTGCCGAGGTGGCTATCAATGCTGCAAAAATAAATAAACAAAATAAATACGAGCGTCGGAGGCGCTGCAGTACGCGTCTACGGACGTCCCCTGTGTGCACGTTCACAATATATTTTTTTTGTCGTCTCTAAGCGGATACTCGTCCTTCAAATCGACTCCTTTTTTATAAAATGACGATGGCAGTCGACCATTTTCTCTTGCGAGGATGGCCCTCTACACGCCCGCGGCGGCG
>JBBPTN010000224.1:0-30332 GCA_038094075.1 Xerocomus spinulosus | reverse complement strand
ACGGTGTCAACGATGCGCCTGCGCTCAAAGCATCGGACATTGGTGTCGCCATGGGAAGTGGAAGCGATGTTGCCAAGGAAGCTGGTGAGTGTAGTTTGACTTTTTTGATCTCTTGCGAGTGAAATTCGGCTGGCGACGATTAGCTGCGCTCATCCTGCTGAACAATGACTTTGCGTCGATACCGGTGGCCATTGAGATGGGTCGCTTGGTGTTTGACAACCTGAAAAAAGTGACGCTTTATCTTATGCCGGTAAGCTGCTGCCGAATGCTCACCAAGAGTGCGAGATTGATTGGTCTCCAAGGTTGGTTCGTACACCGAATTTATGGCGGTGCTTTCCAATGTCTTGCTTGGTATGCAAATTCCGTTGAGTTCCTACTTGCAAGTGTGCTTTTCGATCACAAACGACGTCGTCATGTCTATCGCTTTGATGTATGAGAAGGCGGAGGCGGACCTTATGCTGCGAAAACCCCGAAATGCGAGGACGGATCGTCTCACGGATTGGCGCCTGTTTTTCCAAATTTACCTGGTGAGGTGTTTGTTCAACTCAGAGGGCATGGGCTCACTGTTTCATAGTTCCTCGGACTGATGGTGTGGCCTTGCTGTATGGCTATGTGGTTCGTATGGATGGACCAGAACGGCCTGAGCTTCTACGACGTCATTTTGGTGTACAACAAATGGACTGACGGCTGGCAGGGCAAGACTGCCACGGAACTCGCGGACCTGGTGAACACGGGGCAGTGTATTTAGTAAGCCCGTCTCCTCACCTCATGCTCCGACGACTGACCTGTGGATAGTTATGTGACGATGGTGTTTGTGCAATACGGCAACATTCTTGCGATCCGCAATAGGCGAGTGTCGCTTTTGCAGTCGAACCCGCTTTGGGGACCAAGGAAGAACCTGGTCATATTTGCTGGTATGGTTGGTACGGCACTGATCGCCGTCGTCAATCTGTATGGGCCTGGGCTGCAAAGGGTGTTTTATACGTCGCAGATCCCGAGCAAGTTCTGGGGCCCACCATTTGGATTTGCTATTGGGGTCTTGATCATTGATGAGCTTCGCAAGCTGATCGTCAGAACGCATCCCAAGGTGAGTCACGAATATGTGTGATGATATCATTTCTGACCGGAAGGATCTGCCAGTCAATCATTGCCAAGATGGCTTGGTGACACCACCTGGGTTTAGCTTACATGGCCTGCCCTGTAGATTATGTATCCGACGTACATATTCAATGTACTCGTTGCGATGTACCTGAGTGTGAGTAATTCGGATGTTGAAAGTGACTCTTTGGGAAGGTGGAGTAACTCACTCACCCGGAGTGTCAAGTTAGGTGGGTCTCGCCTTGAACGTCTGGGGTTTATATGGCTCTTGAAACTTGCAGGCGGTCATTTCGCGACTGGGGTGCGTTGGACTGTTGGATGGGACTTGAAGCTTGACTTTCTGCGGGCTTTTCGCTGTCAGCGCGCTTGATGGCGAATACCACGCTGGCTCGGAATGTTACGAAAGTGTTGATCCGGGACTCTAACTTTGCCCGTCTCCGACTTATCAGGTGAGGGCCGAGTTACCGCTCTGTCGTTTTCTTTGTCCTCAACGATGTCATAGCGATGTATTTTTTGACGAGGGACCCACCTGGCCGTGGAGTGACACAGGGCTTGAATAGCGAAAACAGCGCGCCGTCACACCAGAGGGGATAAAGGACATGAGAGTGTCACTCTTTTCCTTCATCAGATGCCAGACTTTCGCAAGACGAGCTCCAGGATATCGGCCACGGGCAGAGACAGGGTCTCTGGCTATGGCATTCAGATTGGGTACGGCTCTGTGTGTGCATTGGATCTCTGGCTCAACACCGTCCCAGGTATCGCACACTCTCCGTGCGGGTCGAGGAAAAACAGCTGCCTGCCAAACCAAAGGCAAGCGCCGACCCGGCGGATGCCATTGCGAGCATCGACGTCCACCTCATCACCCCAGAGGAGGTGTACACCCGCTACAGCACACACCCCGTTCATGGCTTGGACAACGCCGCCGTTCTGCGCCGGATCAAGGACGGCAAGAACGTCATCAGTCCTCCACCTACCCAGTACTGGAAAAAAGCGCTCAACTACGTCTTTGGTGGCTTCAACTTTTTGATGTGGATCGCCTTTATTTTGACGCTTGTACGCTTGATCATACCAAAACATTTCCTGTCGCTCACAGTCGCCCTCCATAGTTGTCTTATAGGCCACTCGGCCAACCGCCCCAAGTTTTCGTGCTCGGTGTGGCAATTCTCCTGGTGGGTGACACTCTTTTCATGTCTTCTGGTACTCATTTTGTTGAACAGTTGCTCGTCATAATCATTTCGGCCACATTCTATGCCCTGGTGGACTGGAATGCAAGCCGGATCATGAAGTCAATCAAGTCACTCATCGCAGAAGAAGCATCTATAATCCGTGACGAAAAACAAACGATTATCCCCGCAACTGACATTGTCGTCGGCGACGTCGTTCTCCTTGGTGCAGGTGATCGTGTTCCTGCAGATCTAAGAATAGTAGAGGCTTCGTCGGATCTTCGGTTTGACCGTTCCTTGCTCACGGGTGAGAGGTGAGTTCGCCCAGTCTCTCCAATGTTACGTCGTCAGGATGGGCTAAGAGCAGCATAGCGAAATGGTCCCCGGTGTTTTGAACGCAACATCCGACAATGCCCTCGAGACCCGCAATCTCGCCTTGAACTCGACTTTTGTCACTCAAGGTACCTGCACCGGCGTCACATTCGCCACCGGTGACCGCACAGTGATGGGTCGCTTGGTCGCCATGTCGGGCGAGAAAAAGTTCAAGTTGACGACGATTCAAAAGGAGGTCTGGTTCTTTACCAAGATCATCTCTTGCGTCGCCTTGTTCTTTTTCCTCTTCTCGCTGCTGTTGTATGGGGTTTGGCTGCGCAAGTCCTACCCTGGCTATGACACGACCAGCACAGCCATCGTGAACTCGATCGGTTGTCTTACGGCTTTTGTTCCTCAGGTACTTTCCATCAGACTATTGATTTATTGTTTGCCTAATCTCAAACGATCCAAGGGTTTGCCGATCTGTGTTGCGCTCTCGTTGACTGTGATTGCGCGTCGCATGGCCAAGAGACACGTCCTTGTCAAAAATTTAGCCACTATCGAAACACTCGGCTGCATGTCGGTCCTATGCTCTGACAAAACAGGTACGCTCACGGCAGGTAAAATGGTGCGTCATTCTTGGTGTTTTACGTTCACGCCTTCACTGGGTTGTATAGATGCTGGAGAACATTGCCTTCTTGGATGATCATTTCGCTGTCCGTGATATCCAAGAGAAGATCTCGACAGCTTCTGAACCAGCGAGCCTTGCCGGTCTTAAATCTGTACATCAAATTGCTCGGCTGTGCAACGCTGCCAAGTTTGATTCTACAACACTCAACAAGCCGATTGAAGAGCGAGTGATCAAGGGCGACCCGACAGACACTGCACTGTTGCGCTTCTCCGAGGCACTTTCGATCCCGAGCCTGGATATCGACACTGCCAAGCCGTTGGGGTCTTGGACAAAACACTTTGATATCCCATTCAACTCACGGAACAAGTGGGCATTAACGTTTGTGGTGCCACCAGTAAAGGACGAGAAACGCGAGGACTCGGGATGGGTGCTTGTCAAGGGTGGACCGGACGTGTTGTTCAACTCGTGCAGCCGCGTGATGCGATCGGATGGCACCTCCGTCCCGTTTGGGCCGAATGAACGACAGAGAATGTCTGCGATCCAAAACGAATGGTCGAGCGAGGGAAAGCGGGTGCTTGCACTGTGAGTCCTTTATTCTCTGTATCAAGCACGCATTCCTCAATATCTACTCCACAGCTGTTGCAAACGTTTAGATGGCGTCAAGTTGGGATTGCCTGCAAATGCCATGGAAGAATTGATGTATTCGGAAATGCTAGACTTGACGCTCGTCGGTCTTGTTGGACTTCGTGATCCCCCTCGGGAAGATGTGCCGGCGGCAATTGTGACGATCAGACGGGCTGGTGTTCGCGTCTTTATGGTCACCGGTGATTTCAAGTTGACGGCCGTCGCCATTGCACGTCGGGTAAGTTCGTCCCTCGTTCGTCCCATCATTTCGTATTCTGAATACGCTCTCTATCCAAGGTTGGGATTGTCACGCAAGAGCGAATCGACACGATCGACGATGTTCGAGCGGTCCCACCCGAGAAGATATCTTATAATTCACGTTATGAGGTCAAACCCTCGGAGGACGATCCGATCAGGTCGCTCGTTCTGACCGGTGATGATGTTTCTACGCTCTCCAAGCTGGAGTGGGACATCGTTGTTGGAAGATACACCGAGCTTGTGTTTGCACGTACTACCCCTGACCAAAAGATGAAGATCGTGGAGGAGATCAAACAACGCGGCGACAACACGGTTGCAGTCACGGGTGACGGTGTCAACGACGCGCCTGCGCTCAAGGCATCAGACATTGGTGTAGCCATGGGAAGTGGGAGCGATGTTGCCAAGGAGGCTGGTATGTTGATTCGCATATGACTGTGTATGATGCTGACAATGACTTGAAGCTGCGCTCATCCTGCTCAAGAACGATTTCGCATCGATACCAGTGGCCATTGAAATGGGTCGGCTCGTGTTTGATAACCTCAAAAAGGTCACTTTATACCTCATGCCGGTCAGTGACTCTACACGTTCATCCGAGCGGTATTGACGTGAATCTCAGGCTGGAAGTTACACCGAGTTTATGGCTGTCTTTTCAAATGTCCTTCTTGGCATGCAGATGCCCATGACGACGTATCAGCAGGTCTGTTTCTGTATCACGAACGATGTCGTCATGTCAATATCCCTGATGTACGAGAAAGCGGAAGCTGGTGAGTACGGGACGTGGTTCCCGGCACCTTCTTCTGATATCATCATAGATCTTATGACGCGTAAGCCACGAAATGTACGGACAGACCGCTTGACAGACTGGCGCCTGTTTGTGCAAGTTTACTTGGTGAATGACCAATATTTGTGAACTGGGCATGTTATTGATCATTTGCTAGTTCATTGGGCTCATGATCTGGCCGTGCGCCATGGGGATGTGGTTCTTTTACATGGAGCGCAATGGTCTCAGCTTCTACGATGTCATCCTGGTCTATAACAAGTGGCAAGATGGTTGGCAAGGCTTTACTATCGACCAACTCACCGAATTCGTCAATGTTGGCACCAGTATCTAGTATGTGACCCGAGATCATTTTTACGCCTTTTCACTGACAGTGCTCTTTTCTAGTTACGTGACGGTCGTCATTTGCCAGTATGGATCCTTGCTATCTGTCCGGAACCGCCGTGTGTCTATGGTACACGCGAACCCTCTATGGGGACCGCGCCGGAATCTAGTCATTCCCTGCAGTATGGTTGGCACAGCGACGATCGCATTGATCAACCTTTACGGACCTGGACTTCAAAGCGTTTTCAACATGAGACCGATTCCCGGCATGTTCTGGGGCCTTCCCTTTTCGTTTGCGCTTGGCATCTTGATGATGGACGAGCTGCGCAAGTTGATCGTGAGGACGTATCCCAAGGTGAGGGTGTCTTGTCTGTCGTTTTTCTTTGTGATGGGCTGACTTGCTTGGTGCCAGTCGTTTGTGGCTTGGGTTGCGTGGTAAATGAACGCTTAGAGTGAGATTTAATTGCGAGGATTAAAGAGTGTACATGGAGAGAGCTTTAATCGAGGCTTGTAGAACTTGGCACTTGGTACAGAGTAGCCTAGCTGATGTACGTTGTTTATCTACTACTTACATAAGAGAATGCTATATTTTTTGTCAACTTCTTACTTGGTCCTTGACGATGCACAAGATCCGGGACTCCTCAGAGACCTCACGCAGTCACAGATGCATATCCGATGGACAACTCACAAGATCCGAATGCTGTCGAGACTTTTCTCCGAGACCATGGTTCATTTGAAACCGCTTGCGGATATATGTACGGTGATGAAACCAACGACGCATTCATGGTGACTCACTCACGGTGTCGACATTTCATTCTAGTGGTCCTCACTCCCGATGGCTCCCCAACTCTCCCGATTCCCCACCTTGACGCGTCAGGTCGTGCACGGCCAAAAGAAAGAGAGCAGGCGTCAGTTTGCGAATCAGGATTCCTTGGAACATCTGAACGAGAAGCTCACGGTGTCCTTTCAATTGTGAAGTGAGATAACTGTCTTCCAGGACGGACGCTCATCCGGGTGAACCATTGAGAGATTAGTGCCAATGGGCGATGCTGGGTACGTGTTTTCCGATTGGACCACGTTTGCTAGTCTGGTGATGGTATCAACAATAAGGATTTCATTTGGCCCCTATCAATGGCCACGACTTCACCACATTCTCGGTTCACTGCCTGGTACATATTCGCTTCCGATTCGTTTCCGGAAGGAAGGAACGGGATAATAAACGCCTTGGCGTCCATTTTGGTCGTCTGACTACTATATGACGTTGGCTGAACGGCATTTGGGGGCCATTCTCTTGCGGTGCTGGCGCAAGATGATATTCCTTATCTCGAGGCGCTGAGCTGTTCCGCCGCAGCAAATCATATGCCTACCAAGATCGCCTTGAGGCAGATTGCAGAGAAGTCTCGAAGCCTCACTTTGAAACGCCGCTTGTTCCAATGCCAGCAAACCCGTTGACTAGGCCATATCCGCCCATGCGGGAAGCTCATGTCGGATTTGTACCCCCTGGATCCATACCGGTTCCGTTTCTGGGTATAAGTGTCGACGTGAAGTCCGATCCTGAACGGACTCGCCTATTCCTCGCGCAGGGGTTGCCAGTACGTCGCTAACCCGCATTGTTTCAGGATCTGACACTAAAACACGTCCCTGCCTGTTCGTTCGTTCAGCTGAACATGCCAGACAGTGTCTCCACGCAAACTGAGCATGAATCGCTCGATATCCCTGTGAGTGCTGCTCGCGTGTCTCACCGTTGCGCGTCATTGACCTCGGTCCATCTAGCATGCTTACTCGTCCTTACTTAGCTCCAACATTTGGCCATCTGCAGAAACATCCGAACGTATCAGAGCGCTGATCGAGGAACACGAACTCCAACTTTCCTCTATCCAAGATCAAGTCGAGCATCTGAAAAGGCGGCTCGCCGACATGGAACATCGTCAGGCTCGAACCAAAGACGTGCTCGTCAAGCTTCATGCAACCCTTGCCCCCATCAAACGTCTACCGCCCGAGCTCCTCTCCGAGATTTTCGAACACTGTCTCGACGCTGGGTGCCGACGCAGGTTGTTCGCGGTGGCTGCGCGGAACAAGGAGGCACCGTTGTTGCTCGGCCGCGTGTGTCGTTCCTGGCGTGACATCGTCCACGTGACACCTCGGCTATGGAGGGACATTCATGTGAATGTCTGTGATGGACGTTACTCGAGCGAGCTTCGCAAAGATGCCTTTCCTGTCTTGCGGACATGGCTAGCACGTTCTGGGGCCCTTCCTCTCAACTTGGTCATCCAGTGCAAGGCAGAACGGGTATTACCCGGTCTGGTGGACCTCTTTGACACCATCGCAGCCCACGCGGCCCGTTGGAAGACGGTCCGCATTCATCTACAAAACTCGCCAGCGGTGTACAGTCTTGTCTGCCGTGTCTTTTCTGCTTGTCCATCGTTGTCCACATTTGATGTGACCGACGGTGGTCAATGCATGACGCCATTTTTTGGCAGTCGACGAACAAACGAAGACAGAGAAGTGGAACCCCTCTGGTTTGATTTTTCATCCGCACCGCTCAAACAACTGTCGCTCTCGCTCACCGGTCTCACCATCCGGAATGTATATGCAGGGTGGGCGTCGCTCACCCGCCTGTCATTTATGCAAGAGGCGCGTTCTAGCACGACCTCTATTACGGATTATGTGTCGGTCCTCCGACAATGCACTTTGCTCAAGGAGTGCTATCTCTCCATCGACAGCGGTACCCTGGATAAGCCTCTGCAACCGCTGACGCTCTCCAATCTCGAGCGCCTTCAGCTGCAAGTGCTCCGCGAGGGAGCACAGACGACCCAGACGGGCAATTTCCTTGGCGTGCTGGGTGCACCACGTCTCTGTGCACTTGTGATCGAGGACTATAGTCCCCGGAGAGAGATGGTGCGGTACCACACCCCGCTCAAGGCGTTCTTGCGCACCAACGGGCAGTCGTTGCGCGAATTTCGGTTCTTGACGAGTTCCAAGTACTTTACGTCAGAGGACATGATGGCGCTGGTCGCCGAGACACCGCAGCTGACGGAGTTCGAGTATCACCCGGACGAGGAGTCGTCGCCCAAGGCGCTCTTGGCGGCGTTGACGCCCCGCACGGAAGGCGACGTCGTAGAGTGTCTCCTCCCAGGTTTAGAACGGTTGTGTGTCTATTGGGACACGGCCGAGTCGGTGTCGATGGTGGGGGATTTGATCGAGAAGCGGTACGCGTTTTCCGAGAGGGGTATCGCCCGCCTGCGCTATCTCTCGTGCAAGCCTGTGCGGATCAACGTGGTGTATGACTGTATGGCCCCGATGCCGATCGTGGAGAACTTGACTGCGAGGCTTGAGCCGTTTTGTCGGTGTGGGCTATTGCAGGTTGATTGGGAGGCGTATCGGTATGACCTCGAATTTTTGTACTGTTGACTTGTTTTATTTTTCGTATGCAATCCTTGTAGACTAGTAGGAAGTCTTGACTTCGTTTACGTCCCAAATGCGAAACCCTAAAATGAGGCAAACGCGCGACGCGTGTTGACGCGCTACCTCCACCATGTCTACGCCTCTCCTCGACATTCTGTGCTTTCATTTGCCAGGTAACATATCTTCAGTGGAACTAGTCAAGCAATCTTCACCACAGTCACGATCTGCCATTGAAACTTTGCTCACCTTTGCCCTTGGTGGCGACTGTCCAAAACATCTTTCTGAAGCGCATCCAGAATGGCTGCGTACACAACCAGTTGCCCTCAAAGCCCTCCAAGAGTCTCTCGGAACCCAAGGCGGAACAAAAAGGGCACTCGACAACAAGGACACAGACGATCTGAACTCAAAAAGACAAAAAATGGCAGAGGATGAGGATGATCAGCCCCTCTTCACACTTCCTTCCATATCCACCACCTCGCCCGTTCGCAAAAAGGTCGATGTGACTGTCCACAAACGTTCCATTCGATTCGTACATCCTACCACCCGTGTCCTGGAATCCTCTGTCCCCCTCGCAAGTATCGCTCGCGCCTTCTTATTGCCCACGCGGGGAAAGACAAAGGGGCATTGGACAGTGGTCTTACTCCCCACTGATGTCCCCGATAAAGCCAAGGTATCCCCTTTGTCTGCGCAACAGATCATCTTTGGACTCGACGCGATCAGCGCTGCTCCATTCGAAGTCACGTCCTATTCCTCTGGCACCACTGCCGGGTCGACGGTCCCCATTGCCAAGGGCGAGGAAACCGAAACCCACGTTCTGCGGCTCCTGTCCCACATACCTGTGCCACTCTTGGAGCCCTCGGCGTCCGTGTTCCGCAGTGCGTGTGCGACCGCCAAGTCAGGCGACGGCGCAGCAGGTATAGATGCCTATCTCTCTGCAAAGTCAGGCACGCTTTGGTTCTTTGATTCGGGCATCCTCTGGGGCGAGAGCAAACCCTGCGAATTCTGGGCCATCTCCGATCTGCTCCCCAGAGACGGCGTCCGTCTCATAAGCGCCACAGGACGGACGTGCACCGTCATTTTGAGCCGGAAGCGCGCATCGTCCACGGAGCCTGGTTCCGGTGACATCGAGGGTGAGGACGCTGTCGAAACGGCGTTTTCGATGGTCGACGGTCGAGAGCAGGACCCGATCCAAGCATGGGTGCGGGACCGAAAACACCTGTTTGGAATACCACGTGTTGGGTCGGGTCCGGTGAGCCAAACGAAGAATAGTCTCAGAAAAGTGCAGCCAGAGTACCCGCAGTTGAATGGGACCGTCAGGGGACCTGCGTGGGACGATTCGGATCCGGACGATGAAGATTTTGAAGCCTCTTCATCCGAGAATCTCGAGAGTAGTTCCTCGGACGAAGAGGAGAGTGAGGATGGGAGCGGTCCTGGGAGCGAGAGCGGCAGTCAGAGTGAAGGTGAGGACAACGGGGAATCGGAATCAGAGGAGGAAGCCCAGGAAGCCCATCATCCGTTGCTTCAACCGGGTGCCATGCCTCGCGTGTCAAAGGCAGCGATGGCGATGGTGGTGGATCTCGTATGCGACAGTGAAGAAGATGAGCTGGAGGAGTGATCTAGAAGGAGTTGTGACAGTAGACAACGCGAGTTCATCCGTCAATGTACACTATTTCGAGTTCCTTCGTTGCTGGTCCGGTCCCGGATCTGCTCACTGATCGGCGTTTCAATTGTTCAATATTGAGTGCAAAATTAATCGAGTCGTCTACTTCCTTTACTCTCGTACAATCCCTCAAACTTTTATTTTGCTAGGGTTTCAACGCAGGGTACGGTGCACGTAATCATGCAAGTAGGTATTGGAACGGGGAAGAATTCAAGAAATGCCTCCAAGCCACAAAGGTAACTGTCTTGAAGGGGATTTTTTGAAGAGGGTCTTGCCGGGTGTCGACCGAGCCACGGTGCATAAACGGTGCGCCGTCCATGGTCGCGCTACTGCGACACTGGAGGTCCCATCGGATGCGGACACAGAGCAACCCGGACAACATGGTCATCAACGAATGATTTCGTTGACGCTATCATCGTCGACTAGCAGACAATACGATTCAGAGATTGGCTGATAGTATGTACTGTATTATCAGCCAATCTTTGAATCAGGTAGACTCCCAGATAACGTAGATGTTGTTTATTTCTTTATCTCGACACCGATCTGACGGACACCACAAACCAACGGACACCCAAGTTCTATTGCGCAGATATTGGAGAAACGTAACCTTGAACACTGATTTGACAAGAACCTTGGATTGTGCTTCCCTGAATTCTTCCATGCCCGGTTCTCCGACACTGTTCATCCCCAATTCATCATCTAGGTCATATGCAGAAACCCGGTACTCATCCAACGTGAACTGCGAGTACGACGGGGAGGTAGTCACCAAAAGGGAGGTGACGTGATGCGTCTGGGACTGTGTGGAATGATCGTATAAGTCACCGCTCTAGAAGGCGTCACCGGGGATCACAGTGGTAGTGGGGGGGATTGGTAGAGACCAATACAGTAGGTGCCTCTACTGGGGAGTGGGTCCGTGTCGCTAATACGACGCCATGTTTTCTGAATCTTCCAATGTAGGCTCTTGCAGTGTTTTCCCCCTGGAAGAGGTGGACAGCTGACATCTGACAGCTTTAGACTGAACTCTGAGGCAAGCTCTGTCTGGCGCAGCATATGACTCGTGGCCAGCGAGAATGGATATGATCTTCGTCGACAACACTCAATCTCCAGCTCGAAGGCGACTTTGTTGATGATCATGGGGAGCGGTGAAATGGCGACTACCGCAATCCCGAACGCAGTCGAAGGGGTGGAAAATGTGTCAGAGGACATTGTGTTGTGCAATGTAGTAAGTTGAGAGTCACGCAAAGCAGAGAGCTTTTATACAGTGTCGGTTCGATATCCCCGTATGTGTAGCTGGGCATGCCTGCTTTGCCCTCAAGGCAGTCGGTGAGAATATGCCAGCGCATTGGTCTACGTGTTAGTTATTGCGGTTCAATGTTTTAGTCTGTGGGTGTAGCTGGGTATGCTCCGTTCTTGCGGCCATCGGTACGATGCCTGAGATATCATAGTCGCTGACGCAGTGCATATAGTACACAAGTCCATCCAAACAAATATTGGAACCCGGAACGATGCATCCCTAAGGACAGTTCACGATCCTGATTGCTTGTGCATCATCTTCTCTAGGACATATAAATAGATATCTTACCTCTAGGCTCATATGGCAAATATACAATCAGGATGAAGTTGCGAGTATGATCAGGCACCCAGAAATGTACACGAGCACCGCCGTTTCTAAATTCGCGTACAATGCAATGATCGGTGCCAATTCAATGCATATACAGTTCGCATATCATTACCATGTCAGCCGACTGGGTGTACGGGACGGAATCAGGGATCACGTAGAGCGCACCGTATGACATCTATACAGTCGTTAGTCATACGACCATCATCAAGAACACACACCGCTGCCAAACACGGACCCACAGCACCACCCCAGGGGTTCGTTAGGGGTAGTGCCTGCGTACAGAAACGCGGCGGCGGGTCCTTTAAATTATTCGGCAATGCAGATGAATGATTTACCTCCAGAAATTGCGAGGGTGTCCCTGCGGTCAATGTATGAAACGATGTGATAAAATAATTGTTGGCACGGTTGAAAGGAACCGAACGACCCATTCATACCAGTTTAATAGTACTAGTAACATGGGAAAAGGGTAGCCTCGTATACAAGGAAAAGGCTACATAAATAGGTGGAATTCCAGAAAAGGAAGTCCGGCAGTATCCGTCTGAGAATAAAAGCTGAGAATGAATGCTCGGCATCAACAACACTCAAGCTCTAGACTCGAGGGCGATTGATGTATGGGTAGTTGATGTACGCAAATGTGTGCATGAGCTGCTCATACATTGAAGCCACTGTGTGAGGTGTGGATCTATAACATGATGAGCTGATAATCCATCAGGATACTCAAGAGACCCCACCGTTGCAGACCGCAGCGTCTCGTCTGGTGTAGACCGGTGTCCATGCGGGAGGCGGTCGACGGATTTCTGGGGTCGACAAAACACGTTGGCGTTCCATCTCCAGAAATCTGCGATATCCTCGCTCGCTCCTTCTCTAATCTTCGAGTCAAAATGCTATTTCTCTACGCTATAGGTGGGTACTGACGATCACTTGTATCTTTAGTTCTTTGACGGATTCGCACACAGTGTCAATCTCTCTTGAAGTACCCTGAAAATATGCGATATAGTCCTGGCGCAGATTCGTTACGCTGTGTGCATGCAATCGTAGGTTGTATGTTCTTGATTTTAGTCTGTGGAACGACGTCACTCTAGGGCAAGGAACAATATGCACAATGGAAAGTACCTCACGAGGTGACACTGAGTTTGATGAATGAAATGAAGCTCTATCAGTAGGCCTTCTTCAATGGCCTTTTTGAAACAGGCTTCGGTTTCGTCTAGAAGCTCTTCCAGCACCTTTATTTTTTGACTCGGAAGGTGAGAACCGCAAAATTTGTTGACGATCATGACGAGCAGTGAGATGGCACCCACTGCAAACCCGAACGCAGTCGAAAGGATGGAGAATGTGTTGGAGGTCATTGTGCTTTGCAATGTGGGTTGAATTGAGAGTCATTACACCGCTAAGCAGAGAGCTTTTATACAGTGTCTGTTCAATATCCCCGTATGTGTAGCTGGGCATGCATGCTTCGCCATCAAGGCAGCCCCGGTGCGATGACTCACCTACGTGTTATTGTGGTTCAATGTTTTAGTCTGTGGGCGCACTATGTAAAGCCGAACATGCTTCGTCCTTGAGGCTGCAGCCCGATTCCAATATGTGCCAGTGAGTCATTGACATACAACCAGTCTGAAGACGGACGTGTAGATTGGGCATGGAGGATAACCTAGCGTATAGGATCGACAAATACCGATCCGAGTTTTGGAAATCATTCAATACATACTTTCTCACCAACATAGGAATTATCAACCATTGCCAGAAAGTTGGCGTCTGCGGTGGCAGTTATCCAAGCTTGCATTGATCCCAACGATAATTCAATACGCCAGGTTCTCCTCGCACCGTTACAATCGTTTCCCCAATGATGGTCTGATGTTGGCATGCTGTAGTCATTGCGAGGATAGCTCATTGCCTCATCCTCGTGAGTGGCCAGTGACGCAGTTGTGCCAGCCCTGCTCCTGCACCCTTGCAAGTGATGGTGGAGGTGGAGGTGGAGGCGAAGGCTGAGTCGCCTCCTCTCGGCGCTTTCACCATCGCCAGCTGCAGCGGTGGCAGTGGACACGCGGTTGAGACGCCCTCTCGGTGGGTTATGAGCACGCTGTAAACTTCCCCCCATTGGTCACTGTGTTGTGTGCGGATGAGCTGTTGGCACAGGAACCAGACAGTGAGGTGCGTGCTACGTTGGACTTGTTCGCTCAGACTAAGAAAAGACAATCATAGGTCAGACTCCGTGTTCAAGGTTTCATATTGGCCCGTGTCCTTGTGTCAGGTCGTATCCGGTGGTGCAGTCGCTTCTGGGGAATCCTGTACGACATCGCCCAGTGATTCCTTTCCTCTCCTTGTCGTGCTGCAGAATCCTCACGAGGGCGCAGAGGGTGCATTCAACTTCTCGATTGTGTCCAACGCAGACTATCCCGATACGGCCTGTACTCATTACAGACACTGAAGACGACAGCCGCGCAAATAATATCGCCGGATTTCGTCTCAAAGCAGATCGTCAAGCCGTCCCTGCTACGATGTTATGCTAACTCCAAGTATTACACGATTGTGTTAACCTCCAGAGAAACCCGAACCGAAAGCGTATACTATGAGCGGATGTAGATCAAACAATAGATTGGTTTCAACAAAATAATCATTATTCACAGACCTACATGGATGAACGGAAGCCAGTCTACAAACGACACATTCTTGGAGTCTCGAAGCCGTCCGACAGCGACATGCAACGCTCGTGCAGCCTCCCGATAATCCGGTCCTGTATCGCTTGCAAAAAGCTGCTCATAAACGTCCCTCGCGACATAGGGCGCATGTCTGTCACTGATCGACCACATTGAACCAATGACCCCACCATATCCCGCGAACAACATCCCCGCAGTGATATGAATCGCCTCATCCGACAGTTTCTCATCGCCTTTTGCTGTTTGACATGCAGAAAGAAAGGCGAGCCCCGCATTGGGATGCGACAACGAGATCATGTCTGAGAGTTTTAGGCGGCATCCATCGGCAAGGCACAACCCGCTCTCAGTAGGGTGCTTTAGGTCCTGAACTCCGTGACATGCGAAATGGACCCAGTCCGCTTCCTTCATCAAGCCGACGACCTCTTCAACCGTCCCTGAAAATGATTCTTTGATGGTAATGTGTGTCGATGGCGCATTTCTGGCTGCCAGTCTGATGTACTCCAGTTCAGAGTCCACGCCTGGAAGTCTGGGTTTGCCATCTGAAAGTGGTTGAGGGACTGTGAGAAGGCAAAGGTCACTGCCCCCTGCGGAGGGACAAGGGTGTTGAGAGTGGGGACGTATGACGACACCACGAAATCATAGACTTTGTATCCAGATTGCGAATGGTGCATGTCATAAAAACCAGCAGCATGGATAGGAAGAAATGTGAATGCCCCTGTTGGACACCAGAAGATGCGCGGCAGCTCCCCAGGAGTCTGGTCAGTGGGTTAGTGTTGTTGGTTCCAGGACAATTGGCATGTCACCTACAGAGAGAGCCAAGGCGTCCAGAACCGGTCTCACCACGCATTTCCACAGAGAAGCCAGGATGGAGTCCCATTGATCATTGTAGTCCTGGCGTATGGGTCCCCCCTCCCTGTCATCGCGCATAGCACGGGTGTGACGAACAAAACTTTTCATGGAATCCTGAAAATCAATAGATCGCTCGAGGGAGAATTTGGGAAGTGGTACGTGGATGGCATGGTCCACATCAGCAAGGACGATCAAGGCATCACAGCGGGTTTTTGCGGCGTTTAGTACTACCACCGGCCCAGCGTGTGCTGCAGTGCGAAGCGTGGAGAAGTCTTGGTGCAAGAGGAATCGCTCGAAACCAGGCAAAGTCCGAATGTCTTTTAGCAATTCACCTCGCTTGATGGCAAGCGCGCGCTGTTTGTCAGCCACCTCTTGCAGTGACTCTATTCTGCTATGCTCTACACCTGAAGCTTGTTCTAATGGTGGGAACATGAATTTTTCGTGGTCGACACCAGCTCGCTCAAGAGCCGCTGATAGCTCGCGAAGTCTACGCGCGTGGTCAGGATAGGCAGATGACAAGTCATCGTAGGAATTGCGAAGTCGGAACATCTCGCCCCAAACAATTGAACGTCCTTGCTCGAGCCACTCTACGGCAGTCTCTGGTCGCCCCGAGTCCAAAGCTGCTGCTGCCGCCTCACTTACCACATCCACAGCCTTGATGAGTCGACGGTAACGATGGGTGAGGGGGAGACCGATCCATGCAAGTTGAGGGAGGAGATGCATGGCAACAGAATATGCATGAAGCGACTGATGACCTAGAAAACGACAGAGAAAAGCCCACTGCCGCGAGGCTTCGAAACGAACAACGATGGAACCCGTAGGGGCACATGCAGCACGACGGTATGATGAAACTGCTTGTTCAAAGTCACTCAATTCTCCGAGGTGCTGGAAGCGAGTAATCAAGGAGTAGCCAAGGTTGTCTAGATGGCCAGGCTGGTTAGGATGACCATCAGGAGTAAGATGGACGACATCCTGTTGCTTTGAAATGGCTTCTTCCAGGTTGCTCAGCTCTCCGAGGCACTTGAAACGGAGTCTCAAAAAGTTACCGAGGTTGTTCAGAGTTGCGAGCTTGCGGGGGTGATCATCAGGAGTAAATTGAACAGCATCTCGTTGCTTTGAAATGGCTTCCTCCAGGTCACTTGACTGCTCAAGGTACTGGAAGCGAACGAAAAACAAGGTTCCAAGGTTGCTCAAATAGCCAGGCTTATCAAGGTGATCATCAGGAGTTAAACGAACGGCGTCTAGCTGCCTCATGATCGCTTCCTCCAGATGATTTGTATCATCGGAATGATCGAACTGAGATGAAAGAGAGATGCCAAGGTTATTTAAACACTTGGGCTTATCAGGGTGATGGTCGGGGATCAGATCAATTGCATCCCGTTGCCTTGAAATCGCTTCCTCCAGGTCACTGAGTTGTCCAAGTTGCTCAAAACGAACCCTGAGGGAGCTGCCGAGGTTGGTCAAATAGATTGGCCTGTCAGGGTGATCGTTTGGAATGAGGTAATCAGCCTCCCGCCGCCCCGAAATCGCCTCCTCCAGGTCACTGAGTTGTCCAAGGCGGTCAAAGCGGATTGAGAGGGAATCGCAAAGACTCGCTAAGTAATGGGGCTTGCCTGTATGCCCATCAGGAGTAAGGCGGACAGCATCTCGTTGCCTTGAAATGGCTTTCTCCAAATCAGTGAGTTCTCCGACGTGCTCAAAACGCGTTTTCAAAGAGTTGCCAAGGCTATTCAAAAAGCCGGACTTCCCAGGGCGACTATCAGGCAACGAATTAATTGCGTTCTCTTGCACTGAAATCGCTTCCTCCAGATCACTGAGTTGTCCGTGATGCTTGTAACGAAGCCTGAGTGAACTACCAATATTTATGAGAAAGGTGGGCTTGAGAGCGTGATCGTCAGGCGTAAGATGAACACTATCACGTTGGATCGAAATCCCCCCCTCCAAGTCGCTCGGCTGCCCAAGGCGCATGAAACGACTAAGAAAGCAGGCACCGAGGCTAAAGAGAAAACGGGGCTTGCCCGGATGGTTATCAGAAGCAAGACAAACAGCGTCCTGTTGTCTCAGAATTGCTTCCTCTAAATCGCTCAGCGCTCCAAGCCGTTCAAAGCGAGTCATCAAAGAGTTGCCAAGGCTGTTCAAGCGGTCTGGCCTGTCAGGGTGACCATCAGGTGTCAAGTTGATGGCATTCTCTTGTCTCGAAATAGCTTCCTCCAAGTCGCTGAGCTGCCCAAAGCGCTGGAAACGAGTTACGAGGGAGATGCCAAGGTTGCTTAAAAAGGTAGGTTTCTCAGGCTGACCGTCAGGCGTGAGGCGAACAGCATCCTGAAGCCTTGAAATTGCTTCCTCCCCATCGTCCGGCTCTCCAAGGTGCTCGAAACGATGCCTGAGAGAGGTACCGAGGTTGTTCTGACGGCTAGGCTTGTCAGGATGACCGTCAGGTGTGAAGTGGACAGCGTCCCGTTGCCTAGAAACGGCTAACTCCAAGTCACTGAGCTCTCCAAGGCGCTTGAATCGAGCTAGGAAGGCACTACCGAGGTTAGTCAGAAACCCGGGCTTGGCAGGGTGGTCGTCAGGAATAGCGTCAACAGCAGCCTGTTGTCTTGAGATTGCTTCCTCAAGGTCGCTTAGCTCCCCAAGACAATCGAATCGGTGACACAATGCGACACCGAGACTTGATAGACCAGCAACGCATGCTTCGTCGCTGGGCGAATGAGAATCAATAAGCATCTCGAAAATTAAGATTGCCTGTTGCAAGACCTCCAATCCACCAGACTGTTGGAACCGGCGCAACAACAGGGCGGCTAAATCCCAGGGATCGACACGTGTAGTCGAAGGGGAACCCTTCAGCATGGACAGGAGACTCTTTGACTGAGCTGTCACCATCTCAGGCCCACTTCGTGACTGGAGCACCAAAACTGCTGACTTGTACTCGTAACGTTCTGCTGAACTGAGGTCCATCGCCTCGCGTAGTAACGCCTCGGCTTCCGCTGTGTTGGCTTCTTCCTGCTGCTTCTCGAACCGCGCTGAAAGTACAATAGCCAGTTGGATCAATGTGCGTGGTCGGTCAGGGTGGCCAGCAGGACGGGAAGCAAGTGCATTGCGATATAACATGGCCGGGACATGGATGAGAGCACCAGTGTCATTGGCCCGACATTGGTGAAACTTTGCCATTGCCATGTTTGATTGGGCGGCAGGATAACAAGGATGGTCCTGCGGACAGATGTTGAGCACATGCTGGAATTGCGCAATCGCATGGTCGATATCCTGTTTTTCCCCGTGTTTTCGAAACCGCGATAAAGCTCCGTGGCTCTGGTCAGTCGTCTCTTCTATCTGGCCTTGCAAATCTGCAGCAGGCTGGAAATACGCTGATCGGTTGAAAGGACGGCTGTGAACAACTTGCGTACTCACCAAATGAGGTGCAAGGACATCCGTATCGTTGCACCGCTGTCCGGCGACCACCGAAAGGGATGAACAAGGTAACCTATAGTACCCATCCTCTGAAAACGTGAACGCTGTCATAATATAAGCGCGACCCACTCTTCGAAACCCGACACACGCACCAATGTCTCTCGCACTGTGCTCCAGTATTTTCTCAACAGTAGCTGTCAACGTTCGTAATTGCTGCCCGCTACCCAATGTAGGTTGGAACTCGAATGATGCCCGGACCACTAGCGTCACACTAGCAGAGAGATCCGATGGACTGCGCAAGCCCATTGAGTATCAGCATTAGCCACGAAACGGAGGGCTCACATTGGGATTGGCCCATCCCATTCGACGTCACAGTTCACTAGGGCAGGTTTGTTTTCGGTCCTCCATTCAAGCCCGCTGTGATGCACGGCAATATAAAAACCAGCAGGAAATCGACCAAGACCGACAAGGAGATCTGCCGCGCGGATGCCTATATTGTCATGAGCTTTGACTTCATAGCATCTATACAGAATTAGTTTTTTTACTTTGAATAACGATCTCACTCCCGCGAGCGGGTATCACCGAGGTAGAGCATCCTGGTCCCTGGTCGGAGACACTGGGGCCAGGGCGAAGGGCACTGTAGTTTTCAGCGCTTAACATGAGTAAGGAGCTGAGTAAAAGTGTGGGGGATGGGACGTACTTCTTAAATGCGTACACCGGCGTCACGCTACAGATAATCAAGCACAGGAAGTGGAGCCGAAAGTAAAAATACTTTGATTAATGGGCGTGTAGTACATGGTAGCACCAGATCCTAGATGTCCTATACCTTGGGTGCAAAGTGTCAATACGCCTTGAAAGAAATTGGAAGATACATACTTCACTTGGACCGTAAAAAGGATCACGACTAGGGTCATATTGACTCACAGTGACCAGAGAGTTGGTGATGCGGATGTCACACGTAACGCTGAATGTGGCGTCGTGGCGGCCCCTCTCAAGTCCTGAATCATTCTGGAAAGCAAGTGTGGGTATTTTCTAGTGAAACAACGAAAAGTCTCTATGATCGTATCGCCATCGATGCGCACCGTTCTCTCTAGGATATCACACACATCTAAATAGACACCTTACCTCTAGGCTCATAAGGTAAAAGTACGGCCAAGACACCTGCGAGCATGATCAAGCCACCGGAAATATACACAGGCACGACTGTTTCCAAGTTTGCGTACAGCGCAATGACCGGGGCCTGTGTACAGCGATTCCAAGCCTCCATCAGTACCGTGTCACAATCGGCCGGGTGCACGGGACCGAAAGACGTACCAGCACGCCAAAGACGCGGGTCGCGGTGGCTGTCAGACCGTTCCCAGTCCCACGATGTTTGGCGGGAAATATCTCTGCAGAAATCGCATAGAGCACGCCGTACATCATCTACCGAGCCGTCAGCCATCGTCGAGCGGACCACTAGCATCAAGGACATACGGTACTGCAAAACGCGTAGCCACAGTTCCACCCCAGAAGCTCATTGGACGTCCTGGAGGTGGTGCTCGCGTACAAGAACGCACCGGTGAGCCCTTTATTTCGCGGGAGGTCGTTGAGTAATGAAAATACGTGGTATACATGGTTGACTCGCCTGAGGAAATTGCAAGACTGCCTCTGCGTCCGATAAAAGGCACCTCGACGGCCCACCCAGCAAGGAAAGCAGCAGGAACGCTGATCGAATTGAGAATTACTTGCTGTTGTCAAAAAGTGTGAGCATTGGATCAAACAATGAATGCAGGAGGCGTACGTTGCGGTATGTGATGTAGAGGGATCCGTCCCCAAAGACAGCACCGCGACTCTGTAATCTTTTCAAACAGTCAGCCACATCAGTTCCAGAGCATTTTTTCACCCTCACAAATAAGGTAAAAAGCTATTATAGAGTGTTGAGGCAAGACCGATGATCCCTTTGCCAAAAAGACGTGACCATGCCATTCCGGAACGAATAGAGTTGAAACCATACCCCAAATAACGATAAGAAGGCTGGTTGACCAAGCCATCTTCGGAGTCGCAAACAGGGCCTTGATATGATCTACGCCATACTTGGAATCCTTGGAGAGAAAGTGACGTCCCGGTCTTGACAGAGATCTTTCCTGCATCTGGCCCGGCGCCTCCAGCTCTTCAATCGTGAGTGTAGCTGTCTTGCCATTATATCTCGCTATCTGATGGATTACATTGACTGCCTCTGCGTCCTTTCCTATCCCAGAAAGGAACCGGGGACTTTCGAAAAGGGTGAAGACAAAGAAGCGGAGACCCCATAGTAAGAGAGTAAAACCACCGAGCGCAAAGAGAAGATATCTCCAGCCCATGTTGTTGGACCTGTCGCAGTTCTCAGAGGAGGAACAGGAGAAATTGGCAATCAAGGGCCACGCGATCTGCAAGTAATGTTAGCATATCGGAGCGAATGCTTATCTCGATCCCACCAGACTACAAATGAGCAATCCTAGGGACCACCAAATAGAAAGTATTGTAAGAAGGTACTGATGAGACCCAGGAACAAAATCTAGAACAAAAAAGATCAATCGAGCAATTTGGGAAACCCAAGGACATATTCTACCCAAGAAGACAGCCGAATCCACAGGCATGTTGCCTCGAGTAGAATTCAGTGCACAATCCATTATGAAACATTGCGAACATACCGCCGGCTCCGACGCCAACGATAGCCATAAGGGAGGCCAAGGTAACAAAGTTGAGTGAACCACCTGCGGCCAGACCGAACATACCAGTGATGAGAAGTGTCAGGTTGAATGACCACCTGCAGAATTTGGTTGGATTCACCCAGACGAATGGTAATGAACACACCTTCGACCCCAGATGTCACATCCGAGTCCCCAGAATATGGCACCCACGAGAAGACCAATGTTCGATGCCAAGGCCAGGAATGGGGCATTGAAATGAAATTCGTACACAACTGGCGTAAGAATCACGCCGGACAATAGCTAATAGACTGTCCTTCAATATGAAGTGCTGCTCTAAGATTCATACTCACAGGCCAGACACTGTCACTGAGAACGGCCTGTATGCATCAACCGTAGATGACTGCAGAAAGACAGACGTACGCAAACCATCCAAACCCGGCCACGAAGAACAAATGCCACTGGAATAGCAGTGCACTCACATAAGCGACCAAAATAATGCAGTGATGTTCTCATCATACCTGGTATCTCCCCATGCCAATGTCTTGTATCGAGTTGTTCAAAATTCGAGCTTTTTCTTGGTAAACTGGGTCGCTATACCCATCCTCGTACAGGTCGACGGCAAAGACCTTGGCTGCAACGTCAAATGATCCATATCTGCGTGTGTGCTGCTTGTCTTCCGGCGGGAGTGATTCGAGACGTGTCGAAGGCATCTTCGAAAAGCGAACTCACTGAGAGGAGATAAAAAGGAAGGGGTTGTGCCCGGGGACATGTGCATGGAAGGATATTAATACCTATGGGACGGTGTTAATGCTGCTATTAGAGTGAAACGAATAGCTCAAAGTGGGTCTCACGAGTCACCAATATTTGTGTACCGTGTCTATGTGAAGAGTCCTAAAAGCTGCAATAGATCACTGTTGTAGGATACTCCACCACATTAAAGCTTGCTGATAAAAAGTCCTCCTGTGGGGATTTGAATGTGGTGGATGTAAAGAAAGGCGTTGAGTCAGCGTGGCTGCGCTGATGGCCTGAACCATATTCGCCGATCAGCCGGAATCCGAATGCAGTACTGGGCGTATCAGCAAGAGTCACGAATAAACTCATTGTAGTTTGACAAGATCAGACAACCTAGTGGTAGTAGTAATGGCAGATCCTATCACTGATCAGACAGTCAGATCAAGGCATGGCTTGTATTTCTATCTCTGATCAAGAACTTTCATAGCTAACCACTGTGACAGCAATAAACCCAGTTGTGCAAGTTGTTCAAGCCTTTTGCCCTGGGGGATTCGCCGACCGTGTTCTTCTCCTCTTCACATCCCAATTGTACATCCTTGCAGTGTTCACCTCCATCACCGTGAGTTGCTCACGAAGGAACTCCAGATCCTCTATAGTCGCCCTCAGACTCGCTTCAGCCACACCTAGTTTGGATCGCAGTAATGTTATAGCAGCGGGAAGTTTGTACGACAGCATGACATTTGCCTGCAGGAACGCAATCAGCCAAATATGGAGGGGAAATTCAACGAAAACCTACCCCTAGCCACAGGTGGACAGTGTCGGTGTCTTCGAGTTGCGCCTCCGCGTAAAGCGTATCGTTCAACTCAAACGTAGTAGTCAAGGGTTTCGTCGTGTCCCCTTCCTCGGCATCGTCGTCGTCGTCGAGCTCATCCGTGTTGTCTGCCTTTTGTTTTCCCTCCTACAAGGATGAATGAGTTTGTCGATCCAACAAAACAGTGTACATACGCGTCTCTCCTGCAAAAATTCGACCATGTGCAGTGTCTTTTTAATGTCTGGTATTTTATCTTCAAGGCTCCGTCTGCGCTGTGTCAAGTTTGCATCCATGTAACGATACTTGCTGTACTTTTATCTGTTCAAGAACGTTACACCCCAATCTGACAAGGAAACATACGCGATCGCGTCCTGGAAAGCCTTGAGGGGTCCTTCGACATCTCCGTCAGGTCCTCCAATGTATTCCTCGACATTGGCCTAGATAATATTGGTTTATAATATCGATATTTATACGATATACTCACAATAAACGGTGCTTTGGGTATTCCGCGAGGGTTTTTCTCCTGGCCAAATATCGATGTCGAAGTCATCACGCTGGTGGCAACGGCATCTGCCGATCGGAGTTGTTGTCAGAGGTGAAAAACACTTTTCAGACTCGACGGCGATGTCGCGTCTCATCGTCAAAAATCTCCCCCCAACTTTAACGACAGAACGACTTCGAAAACATTTTGAACAACGAGGCGCGCCGTCTGGGACCATCACCGACCTCAGAATTGCCCACAAGCGGGATGGCACATCCAGACGATTTGCCTTTGTCGGCTTCAAGACCGACAAGGAGGCCGCTGCAGCAAGAGACTGGTTCGATCGTACATTTATCGACTCTGCACGCATAAATGTTACAGTTGTAGAGGTATGAGGTGCCCAAATTTTCGCGACTCGGCATTGTTGACTTGAACAGGGTGCCAAGGATGCCCCGACTCCCCGTCCAAACAAACGGCGGCGACTTGCTGAACTAGACGATAGTATCAACAAACCAATTGAGCCACCTGTAATGGACAATTCTATAAAGGAAGCGATCCAGCAGACATCACGTCTCTTCCTTCGTAACCTAGCCTTTTCATGTACCGACAACGATCTGCTTACCCTCTTTCGGCCGTTTGGAGAAGTTGCGCAGGTGAGCATTTCTTGACGACCATGCTGGATTGCTATTTGCAACAGTATTCGCTGACACTATTTTCCAGGTATGACATTTATCCACGCTTTTTCTTGCACGATGCAACACTGTATAGGGACATCAGATCTTTTTGATATGTTGATCCGGGAAATTAAAAACTAGATATATTTTTCTGAATTCATTCTCGCCACTCAAGTGATACGTGATACTCACTCTTTTACAGGTCCACATCCCCCTTGATCCTGTCTCTAAGCAACCCAAGGGACTCGCATATGTGACCTACGCAAAACCCTCTTCAGCCCTGTCCGCTTATGAAGCACTCGACAAGAAGTCTTTTCAAGGACGATTATTACATATTCTGCCTGCCGTAGATCGCAAGGGTAAATCTGAGGGACGGGATACAGGTGATGAAAAATCGTCAATCAGGGCCGAGCGCAAAGCAAAGTGTAAAGCAACTGCCGGGCGCGAGTTTAATTGGAGTATGTTGTATATGAACGTTCGTCGAGCCAATGTCTTGTCGTGCGTGCTTTCGAATAGTCTAATATATTTCGTTGTACCTAGAGCGATGCTGTGGTTTCTTCGATTGCAGATCGCCTCAATATACTCAAGGCGGATATCCTGAATCCTGAGTCGAGTAATGCGGCTGTGAAACTTGCCTTGGCCGAGACGCATGTCATTCAGGAGACAAAGTCGTATCTCGAGTCGCAGGGTGTTATCTTATCGTCTTTCTCGTCCCGAGATCGCTCGGATACAGTCATTTTGGTCAAGAACATACCATACGGGACCACTGTCGATCAGATTCGTGAACTGTTTGAAGTACACGGCAAGCTCAGCAGGATCATTGTGCCTCCCGCGGGAACGATGGCGGTGGTGGAGTTTGAACACACTGACGAAGCAAGCAAAGCGTTCCGTGCAGTAGCTTATCGGCGTCTAGGAAACTCTGTCATATATTTGGAAAAAGGCCCCCTTGGCATGTTTCAAGACACGACCGATGACACGGACTCAGGGCCCACTACCATTACCTCTGGACCCAAGCCAGTCACAATCCCAGAGCAGGAGGCGCTCGACTCTGTGGGAGAGGAAGACGTGCCATTGTCTGCGGGTTCAACTCTCTTTGTCAAGAATCTGGCTTTTAACACGACAACCGAACGGCTTCGGCAGGTGTTTAGGCATCTCCCTGATTTTGCGTTTGCACGCGTTCAAACCAAGCCAGACCCGAAGCGGCTTGCTCCTAGGCTTAGCATGGGCTACGGATTCATTGGGTTCAAGACAGCCGAGGGTGCGAGGAAAGCGCTCAAAGGCATGCAGGGTTTCACGCTCGACGGCCACGCACTGCACGTCAAGTTTGCCGGACGCGGAACCGAGGAAGACGAATCCAAGTCAACATCGACGGCCAAGTCCCGGACGACCAAGATGATCGTCAAAAACGTCCCCTTTGAAGCGACCAAAAGGGACATTAGGGATCTGTTTGGGTGCGTGTTTCGGTCTGTACGTGCATTTGTGGTGCTCAGGTCGTCTCTCAAGTGCGCATGGGCAGCTCAAGTCTGTCCGTCTGCCGAAGCGGTTTGATGCTCGGTCCCGCGGATTCGCTTTCCTCGAGTTTGTTACCCGACGAGAGGCTGAGAATGCTTATGGCGCACTGCGGCATACGCATTTGCTCGGACGGCACCTCGTGCTGGAATGGGCTGAGGAGGGGGAGCAAGACCTGGATGTCCTGCAGCAAAAGGTGGGTGTTGGGTATGGCAATGGAGGTGCACTATCAGGTAGAAAGAGGAAATTCAACATAGATGATGGAGATGCTGAGGATGCTGACTAACCTTGTCTTTGATCTGCCAGTCAGATGTACTTTCAAGATAGTAGTCACAAGAGCTGTTGCATCAGCAAAAATGGCACTGAGTATATAGCTCTATGTAGTACCTGTGCCACAATTGAGATCCTCTACCACACAACTCTAGTTTGCTGTAGTACCACCTGACACTATATATGTCTACATAGTAAGCAGTAGCAATCACAATGGCTGCTATATTGTGCAATATAGCATGCATTTTGCTGTGATAGTCAAATGTAGTCAGTACAAAACCAACTACAGAGTTCAATGTAGACTCAGTAGAACTGTAGATCATTCCTTTCAAGCAGTATTAAAACAAAAACTTGATACTGGGATGGCAAGGTGACTACTGTTACGCTGAATGCACACTTGTGTTGTTCAACAAACTCTCAACGGTTGGACTCTCACGAAGAGGTCAACAGAACCTGTCAAGCTAGGAGATCAAGGTCGAAGCAGGGTAACAAGGACTTAGATTCTGAGGCACACTCAGAAGACAAGGACAAGGCAGAGACAAGGACTTAGAGAACTCAGAGGACTTAGAGGTGACACAAGAGATGCAAGTAAAAGCACAGATCCAGTATGGGAAACTAAGATACATGGCAGCGAGATATATATACTGTGGGATGCACAGCATGGAACAATATGGAAAGTGAAAGAAGGAACCTGACTAAGTACCTATAAAGAGAAGGTACTGCAGAGTGTGCTGTCCAAGCAAGATAAAGACTAGTCGACTATATAACAAGTGAAGAAAGGTCCTAGAAGAAAGAGAACATGATGAAAATGATAAGAGATGGTCCAAGATACTGTGTAATAAGGGATCTCATAGGAGAACAAGAGAATGTTAGGAAAAAGATAAGAGATCGTAACAACTACAACACTTGTGATAAAAAAAATTAAGTTGTGTATAAGTATTCATCCTGGTGGTGGTAGCATGCTGTTATATGTTCCCCAGCACATTCCCCACCCTCACCATTGTTGCATGGTAGTGGAGGTGCCATTTCACCTGCCCTGCCCTTGCTGTCATCACCATTGGTGTTGTTCTATTATTCCAGCCTTGCCATTGTTGTTGTTGCTGCTATGGTGGTGGTGGTGTAACCATCTAGCCATTGTCATTGTGATGGTGGTATGCAGTTGCACATCCATTGCCCTTATTATTGTTGCTGTTGGTGGTGTGCTGTTGCACCTGCCCTCACTGTTGTCATTGTCATGTATGCTGTGGTGCCTGCCTTGCCCTTGCCATTGTCATTGTGCCTATGGTATTGGTGTGCAGTTAGACATTCCTCTAGTGAGTATCATTGTATAGTGTACCTGCCTTACCATTATTATTGTTGTACTGGTGGTGGTGGTGCACTGTTGCACATTCCTTATCCTAGCCATTGTCACCATTGCTGTGGTGGTTGTGACAGCCTATGAGTGCTGTTGGGCCAATCTTGCCTTTGCTGCCACCATTGTTGTCCTGGTAGTGATGGTACATGCAGTTACATGTCCCTTGCCCTCACCATGTCTTTATGATGGTGATGGTGGTGGTGGTAAGCCATTGCATCACTGTTACATTGTTGTGCATTGTTGTATGTCTGCTGCCATCACTGTTGTTGTTGTTGTTGGTGGTGGTGGTGGTGTATTGTTATGCCTGACCCACCATTGCTGTTGTTGGCAAGTAGTGGTGGGCCTGCTGTTCTGTGAGATGTTAGATAGGCAGTGGTGGTGCATAGCATGCACCATATCAGGCTTGAAGCTTGAACAAGCGCAGTGGGGGAATTGTGGTGGTGGTGGTGGTGAATTGACTGCCCTGCTATAAGGCCATGTCAGCTATGCGAAAATGATCAATGGGTCACATGACTCTCACTTCATTTTTTGTCAAGTCCACACACCTGCCCATAACCTAAGATATGTACCATTTGCTAGTGGTCTCCCTACTCACTGTTACACTGAACGCACACTTGTGTCATTCAACAACCTCTCAACGGTCGGACACTCATGAAGAGGTCAACAGAATCCGTCGAGCTAGGAGACCAAGGCAAAGACTGAGCGACAGAGACAGAGACTCCGAGATGAACTCAGAGGACAAGGACAAAGGCAAGGTAAGACTCAGAGAGTTCAGAGAGCAGAGAGGACACAAGAAATGCGTATGATTGCATAGATCAAGTATGGGAGACTAAGGTACATGGCAACAAGATATATATATACTGAGGAATGTGCAGCATGGAACAGTGTAGAATGCGATGGAAACGGAAGGAACACTAAGCAGTGATGACAGACACTACTGTGGAGATATTGTCCAGAATCAAAGACAGCAAAAGAAGAGGAAGAAATAAACAAGGCATTGAAGCAGGAAGAAAGTCAGAACCATCTATGATGCGAGAGAATTGTAACATTACCCCCCTACTACATTGGAGGTTCCCTAACCTTCAGACCCTAGAACCAGCGATCAGTCCCAACTCGGGTTGGGAGGAGGAGTCCCCATGGGACTACGCATCCAAGCTTCATCAGCTAATTCGTCAGCGAGCTCCTGGTCAACAGGAGAAGGGGTGTCATGAGTCCAGCCATGTTCTACAAGGGTGGTGGTGGGAGAAGATTCCGCTGTCTCCAAGGCGTGAATAAGTTGAGACATGTCGATGCTTTCCATGCTTTCCTCTCGAGATTCATTGATCTCCCCTTCTTCAGGTTCGAGTTCAATGTTGTCCTCGCCTTCAACAGGGATATGAGCAGGTAGTATAATAGAGGAATGAGGAGGAGGAATGGGAATGGGCGAAATGGTTGGAGGGTTAGCTTGAGATGCTAGTTCACCACGATAGTTGGTGCGAACTGGGCGGAAGTAGTTGTGACAATGGGATTCAGTGTGACCTGGGCCATTCCGATTGCAATGACGACATAGGTACCAGGGGCAGTCTTTGGAGTAGTGGCCAAGACAGCGACAGGTGAAGCAGGCTTCCGAGTAGCGAGGATGTGTGGATAATAAAGGTTCCTGGGAATTCCACCAAGCCATCCATTGATCAAAGACGACTTCTTCAGCAGGGGAGAGTGGAGAGGAAGAGGCTGACTCTGGTGGTCTGAGAATAATGGAGGGGGCATTGTCAGGGGGGGAAGGAGGGTAATTATGAAGATCAAGAGATAACATCATGAAAATGAAGTTCATCTAAGGCTATGAGAATATTTTCGGCTTGTTCTGTGATGGAGCGTCGGATGACATGAGATACCTCTTCGTAGGTGTAAGAATCGTTAGCTATATGATGAATAATGCATAGTTGGGTCTGAATAACTTGATTCTCAAGATAAGAGCGAACTAGAAGATCAATGGGGGAGTCTCAATCAATAAGGAAGTCAAGGCGACGAATGAAAGTGGGGTCAGAAAGAGAATTGATGATGGCTACAAGGTCAAGATTAATGCGTAGGTTGCCCATGTGACGGGCAGTAAAGGGAAGAGAAGGCATTTGAGAAAAAGAAGAAGGAGTACTCAATGAAAACTTAAAGAGGTCCAGGTGATTGGAAGTCTTCATTAGACAGGTGACGAAGATGATATCGTTGATAGGCGAAAGCAACTGTGGCAAAGACCAGCAGAATACTTCCTATAGCGGCGAGGGCGAGAGCAACGTACACAGCAGAGTTGGAAGAGGAGAGGATCGCAGCGGAGCGACCAGGGAGCATAAACTGGGGGAGGGTTAGGAATGGTGGATGAAGAAGAAGAGTCTGAGCGTTCTGGGGGCATACAACAGAGGGAGAGATTTCGAGGAGGAGCCTCACGAAGAGATCACAGCATCTCGAAATTGATGCCTCTCATCGCAGTCGATGGAGTTTCTTATAGGTGAAGAGGATGGACTTGGCATGGCGGAGATTAGCTTCGGGTTCCCATGTACAGTGACTCCAAAAACCCTTTCCATGTTGACTCCAAATGTAGTGCATGAAGCACAGCACAGCACCTCGTGGGAATTTTGCTTACCTTTGGTGGAGTTATAAATAGTACTCACTCTTGGCTACAGGATTGCTCTCTGGATCATGTGATTTGGTTCACACGCTCTAGAGATATGATCAATTTAAAATGACAATGTCATGGAAAGGGTTTTTTCACTTTTGAATTGAAGAGGGTATTTGGGTATTATCAGTACTTGGTATAGCCTCCCTTAGCTTTAAGCACTGCCATAATCCTCCTAGGCATGCTCTCAATCAACTTCTGACACTCCTCAACTGGTATCTTGTCCCATTCCACCTGAACTCTCTCCCACAACTCCAAAATTCCTTTAGGGGGGTATTCATACTCTGCAAGCCTCCTCTTGATGTAACACCAGATATGTTCAATGGGGTTAAGGTCTGGAGACTGTGCAGGCCATGCCATAGTGCTGAAATCTTGCTCCTCTAGCCACTCCTTGACCTTTTTG
>JBBPTN010000223.1:0-30387 GCA_038094075.1 Xerocomus spinulosus | reverse complement strand
GACCATTATTAGAGCATTAAAAGTTGTGTCATAATGAGTTTCAAGCCTAGAGAGCATTACAGTCTAATTAATACAAAACAGGTATTAAATAATATTAGAAAGTGAAAGTAAAGTAACACATATTCTATTACATGTGTTCCTCAGCAAATGTTGTGAAAATTAGCATATATCACCATTCTGGATAATAATTTCACTATCTAAACCAAAAGTCCAAAAACTGTTCCAATGATATCAGTGTTTTAAAATGGTCTTATCTTGACTGCCTGTGAACCAAATCACATGGTCCAGGGTCCTATTTGTAGCCAATAGTTTGCACCTTGTTTGGCTCAGCCACATCTAAGTGAAATTCCCATAGATCATTGCAGTGTGCTTTGCACACTGCATTAAGGTTAGGTATTAGAACAGTTTTTGAAGTCACTGTATCTGCATGTATCTGATTGGTGCTGAATCTAGCCTGCAAATACTTCAAACATGACAATACTGGCAAGGGCAATCTAGTCATGCAGTCAGCCCTCTGCCTTTTACCTACTATGGATCTCAACATCACTGGCCTCAAAAAAGCCTCAAATCAATGCTACAACTGTGTCTGTTCTGGATACAACTTTGATTGCCCACACATCAACTCATCATCCACTTGGTATCATTATCTTCAAGACACTCCAAAATCAGAGCAACAATATATCTAGGATGCAAAATTTAAAGGACTAGTTCCACTCACTTGTAGAGGTAGAGGTATGGGTGACAGGTTCATATTCATATGGAGTTTGTTCTTTTTTTTTAAATCCTTGTTTTTCACCTCTTAGGGCATTGCTCCATGGTAGGCATTACATGTGGGGGTTGTCTATCATACAAATGTGCTTCTATGTGTAGAGTTTGTTCATTGCTTCTATATTTCTGGGAAATAGCAGGTCATTCTCAATCTCTAGGCTCTCCTACAAGATAAGGAGGTTCTCTGCTTTCTCACTCAGATTTGCCAGATTGTGCATGTTGCAAGAACAGCCCCCCTTTTTTATCCAAATTCTCCAGACTCATCTACAGAACAAGACAACACCCCACTTCCTCCCTCTGATTCACCCAATTGCACAAATTATAAGGACCACTCACCTCCCCACTCACCATCTCTAACTTCTAATATTCACTCACTTTGTGCCTTCATTCACTATGAATCTCACACTCATGCTGCCATTGACATCACAGTTATTTCTTCTCTTGCAACATTCAAACCAATGCAAGAGACAATGCAGTTTATCCAGGCCTTATCCACCACTTTAGTAGCTGATCCAGCTATCAAATTAATCTTAGATGCTTTAGATTTCCTTTGTGCACCCCTGGCCATAATGCTTAGAATAGATGATCCTACTGTTTGATTGAGCATTTCAGTCTACTTTGCTCTTGAATTATCTTCTCAAGCCATCTATGATACTATTGCCTGTGCTTTTCAACACAACCTCCCAGACATGGGGAGGATTCTTATGTTTCACCAGGTTGAAAGACTCATCTGCACACTTACTGGAGTTAAGCCAGTTCTTCATGATATGTGCCCAAGCATGTGCCTCACTTTTACTGGACCTTACAGCAAGTTGAACAAGTGTCCAATTTGTGACACCCTGTGATGGGATCAAGTGAAGCTTCAGGAGAACAATATCAAAGTACCTGCCAAGCAATTTACCACCATACCAATTGATCTCCAGTCTTAGATACACAATAATAGTCCTGAAAGTGTGCATGCTATGTGCTAGCTCTGGAACAAGTCACAGCAAGTCCTAAAACAATATTGCAGCCAGCTGCTCTACAAATATTCCAGTTATTAATGACATTATTATTAGATGGCCATATCAAACAACATGATTTCATACTCATGGTATTGCTTGATGGGGCATAACTTTATGAAAGTAAGAAGTCAGATTGTTGGATGTACATCTGGATTATCAGCAATCCCTTTTCAGATAAACATTATCACAAACTCAACATTTTCCCTGGGGATTTATTCCTGGTCTCAAAAAGCCAAAGAACATCAAGTCCTTTCTTTTCCCTGATATGTACAGTAGACTCCCTTATAACCCATACTTTTTCTGTTTTCTAACATGGTATACAGTAAATTTGCATAAATAACTCATAACCCATAGCCATTTGAGAGGGGATAACCTATAGGTTACAATTAAATATGGATATTTTATTATATAATTCATAGTCTAAATTACTGTAAAAGCTGATCCAAAGTCCATTTCTGTGATTGATGAAGAGTGGCTGGACAATGCAGGTAATCTGGTGGATGAAGAGTGACTGGTTTACCAATTGGACAACACTTTGGATTACTTGAGATGCTACAGCCATGAGAACAATCCATTATAAAACAGCTAATCAAACTTGCAGGTCCTTCAAAAAAGTGTAATTGTATGGTTTTGTTTAAAATCAAAGTTGAATATTTTAACTAAAGGACACACTTGCTGGGTCCTATTCTGTTGGCTGAGAATGTGCCAATCAATCAAGGCCAGACAAAACATATGTGACCTACAAAATGGCTAGGAAAGGAAAATGTGATATTGGCACAGTGGATCAAAATTCTAGACTGGCATCACAAAAATGGAGAAAGCCAGACAAAAACAGCTTTACATTTTGGTCCAATCTATCTTGCACTTCAGCTTAAACAGCCCAGAATATTAGTTTGGATCAAAAATAAGGCTAAATGGTGAGTGGAATATGGGAAGAGCCTAGGGCTATCATTATTAGTAAAACAGGTCCAACAGATGCTTTGCTCAGAAGTTATGAAGATGTTGAACCTTTGGGTGTTGAAAGCCATGGCTGACAATCTCTTGCTGACAGACAAAGTTATCCATCAAAAATGGAAGACCTTTGTGGACCTTGCAGGTGTTGAGATGAACAAGCAACTTAAACTGAGTGATGGGTGGTTGAGTTGATACAAGTCACAGTTTGGGTTGAAGCAGATGAAGCATCATGGTGAAGCTGCATCAGCACTGCCTGAGATGGTCAACAAGGAACAATTCTAAATTCAAGCAATAATTAAGAAAGGTGGATATGAACAATGTGACATCTGCAATGGCAATGAAAATGGAGTAAACTATATGTAAGTCCATACCATTCAACTCACACAACAGTGATAAAACTGAATTACACTATCATTCAATAGTATGCCTCCTGATCAATGACTTTCAAACAAGCTATGTTTAGGTGTCAAGGGAAAGAAAATCCATTTGACCTACTTTCTCACTATCAATTCAGATGGCTCAATGAAATTACCACCACTCATTCATTGCTTCAAGGCACACTACCATGCCAAATTCATCCATCACACAGTCAATTGCTATGAAATGGATACTCTGACATTACAAATCTATGATATTAACCAGCTCAAAGCAATGTGCCTTGCAAACAAGACATGAGATAAAGTAGATGCCATAATGATTTGGAACTGTTAGCACAAATCTGGTATTTTACCAGACATCAACATCCCCATAGTCCAACCATTACTTTCTATCTCATCCCTTATCCACAAAGGCCCCACTACAACCACTGGCATTGCTGGTGATGCCAAGAAATAGCTACTATGTGCACTTAATGAACTTAAATCAACCAGAGTTCTTCAGTGCCAACACTGAATGGATCTCTCTGAACTCCTTAATCCCACCATTGAAGCCTACAATATGACTGATGTAATGGATGAAGACATATTCAATGCTGTGATGGAAGCAAAGAAGCTATGAGAGAAATTCACTTGTACATAACTGTGTTTTGTGCCATTGTACACATAGTATTGCTTTAATACACAATTATTGACTTTTTCATTCTCACTGCTAGTCTTCCCCAAAGTCCATGCTCCCTCATAACCCATATGTTGTAGCATACCCTGAGGGGTATGGGTTATAAGGGAGTCTACTGTATCACCTTGCTGCAATCCAACATGAAGGCCTTTCCATATAGGATCCAATCTTGGACTTGCACTACCTCTCACATGTCTATCTTCTCTTCATCACTGCCAATGGTCCTAGACATGTCCACTGGGACAGAATGGTCAGAGATAGTGGCAAGAATGAATGCTGCCTATAATATGGTCTCCAGGGGGGGCATAAAGAGTGTGCCCACCATTATTATCCACCTCTACTGTGTTCCCATGATCCTACTATTGAGGAAAGCAACCACCCCAATGGTGATGTATGAGTTTTCCTCCTGGTGGTTCATTTCACTACATGCTCAATCTGAACAAAATCATTTCTGTCACCAACCAGACTCAGTGGGACAGAATAAAGACTAAGACAGGCTTAACAAAGCCACAATTCATTCTCAGCCTCAACCCATCACAGTCTCTTGATGTACCTTTCTATATGACTACCAACATTATGCATTTGGCAGGAAATCTTTTGGATCTTCTCATCTCACTTTGGTGCAGAGATATTGATGTGGGTCCTGGCAATGACAAGGAGACATGGGACTGAGTCATATTTACAAACAAGGCCCTCTAAACACCACCAGGCTATCACTGGAGGTTTTCCTACAACTGCAAACCACACAGTATGGCTGAGACTCCCACTTAAGTATTGGTCCCACTACTGCCAGCTTGTTCATGGATTCCAGACAATCTGTCAACACTCACTTACTCATGAACAACTTGAAGATGCACACACCCTTCTTTGCATTTGGGAATGCAACTTGAAACTCTTTTATTACTGGCTTTGCCATGATTGCATACATTTTTTTTAATCTGCTGTACACCAAGTTGTCCACCTAGTTCTGAAAGTGTTCCGGTTAGTCAGCTTGAGTCCACAATGCATCAAAGCCACATACCTGTGTTAACATCCATAGGGCCCTGTGAGACAGGTATGTGAGGCTGAACCTGGGCCTCTAATTTCTGCAACTGAGTGTATAACATTTGTTTCTTGGACTTGATGGAATCTACATTCCAGGTAATGTCATTTGTGGCTTGGAGGAGTGTTGTTACTTCTTGTTAAAGGCAGAGATAGTCAACTTGGAATGGTTCAAGTAAAAGCCAGTTGCAGTGGTATATACATGATTTGATGCTCTTCAACACCTGGAGCACTTTGATTGTAGAACAGCAGTTATCCTTCTTGGTCAACCTGCAAGCACTGGCGACCAGCATGGGAGTTATTAGCTGTGATGTCACCTGAGCATGGGATGTGGAGTCTAGCAAGAATTCTTCAGAGTGTGTGACAAATCAAAGCCTGAGGTGGTCAAGACTATTTGCAAGGTTGCTTATTGGGACTGAGCTTGCACTTGGGGGCTCTGTGATAACACTATGGCTTGAACCATTGTCTTGAAACTCAGCATGTGAGCTCCACAGTTTACTGGGTGAATTACTGACATCAGGACCATCATCAGTAAGGGTAAGAGTGAATAGATGTGTGGCAATGGAATTGAGAGGAGTGGTGTAGAAATGAGGGGAGGGATGTGCTGCATAAGTGTGGGCTGGAGGAGGCACTACTAGTGCACTCAGTGTACACACACTGGAGGTGAGCAGGGATAAGGTGAGAGTTCATAAATATGCCCTTCTGTTTTTTATTTGTAATAGTACCACCTTTTTCAAGGCGCTCATCACAGACACACTGCTTGAGGACAGTGGGAGCGGGAGGCATCATATACAGAAGCCAAAGCTACCAGCAGTCAGATAGGTAGGTGAGGTTAAATATGTTGCTTTTTACCTATCTGATCACTGATGTGACCAAGGTTCACCTTGTCATTGCCATGTCCTCATCACTATGTCCTTATTATTAAATGTTAAACCCATTGTTCCAAATGTGATAGTATTAGTAAAATGCAATGAGCAATACATGATCACTCACACCATAATAAGAATGAACAACCTGGAGAACGAACAATCTGTTACCCCAACATGAGTAAATCAGTAAGCAGGCCCTTTAATATCACAATGTTGTGCAATGCAAAATGATTGCCAAGTTATACAACCCACCTAATACTAATGTACAAGGAAATCATTGTTCATGCTTACCCCTTTGTGCTCCTTGCCACTCATTTCCAAGAATTCTATCTCCAGGGACTTTTTTTCAACTATTTCAACAATTCTCTGTGAAATTCCATACAACACTTTCATGCTGTTTTTCAAGTGGTTCAGTTTGGTCTCCAAAGTGTCCCTGAACTAAGTACTTCCTAGTAGGCAAGAAAGATCAATGGGCATCGTCCAATGCAAGGTGGGTACACTGTTTAATATCCATGTGGTGTACATCTATCTCGTTTGTTAGATTGAATATTGAATTTAGAACCCTAATTACATCTTGTCCCATAGGAATGTAAGAATGCATGGCAAACAATGATACAAACAACAATAGAATAATGCTAAGGAGTCACAGTAATGACACCCAGGTCTGGGATTTTGGCAAGCAGGCTTTCTGAGTATTATCATATTCACAGACCCACAAGCTGATTGTTGCCTTCTTCCTACCACCAGCTAGGGATGCAGCTGCAATAATGCACTGTCCACTGATATCACGCACCTGTCCAATGTCAATTAGTGTCATCAATGGTGTTTGCTACAGACATACTGCAATTTTTGGAACAAGTGTTCCAGCTAAATGATGCAACTTTTCAATCAGAGCACCAGTTCTTCAGTTGAAAATATAGATGCTACCACCATCACTACCCCCAATCACTACCTTTCCATCTTTGCCAAACAAGACTTGCTTGGGAATGGACAGTCCATAATGAAAGTTCTGATTATTTAAGCACCCTCCAAATGGTATAGTGCAAATCCATCAACCACATTGTTAACCACAAAGAGACCTTTTTT
The DNA here is from genome assembly GCA_038094075.1 of Xerocomus spinulosus. NCBI lineage: Eukaryota > Fungi > Basidiomycota > Agaricomycetes > Boletales > Boletaceae > Xerocomus > Xerocomus spinulosus. The sequence goes on along the minus strand of JBBPTN010000223.1, from coordinate 23,612 downwards.
TATATGGACAGATGCTAAATCTCTATGGCTCAAGAGTCAGTATGGTGGAAGCAGAGGTGAGCCTGTACTCACATTACTGATTGACAACGATGCTCTAATAGCACCTTCCCACCCTTACTACTTAATTCTACCCTAGCAAATCATGGCTAAGTGAACATTTGTTCTCTCTAAGGTTGTTACACTCACATGTTCCCATCATACAGCCAAAACACATAGATATTATCATTGTCAATCACAATCAACTTTGGCACTATGCTGTTAAGCTGCCCTGCAAATACCAAGTGCAGCTGCAAGTTCATACTGAGTATGAGCACCTGGACAACACTGTCCTGTGTTCCGAGGGCTATCTGACAAGCTGACTCAGTGGATGCTGGGTCTGAGGTAAGGCATGTGATTTTGAGCCCAGAGCCTAGTCTATGGGCACAAATTTCTTGAAATTGCCTCAGCTAGATTCAAATTAGTATGGTATTTGATTATTTCAACAGAAACTTACATCAGCTGGGTTGAAACATAGGAATACAATGTAACCCATGCTCATCCCATAAGTGAGTGTCTCAGACAGTGCATGTCTAGTTCTTGTCCATGTTGTGTAACGCACGATTCTGTGTGAGTTGACATGGGTTGGTATAATAAGCTTCTTTTAAGTTGGAATATCCCAGATCCTGATACCTTCCGTACCTAGATGGTGGTGAGACAAGGGAACAAAGAGACAACTTGCATACTACCTTCAACTGCCAGAGCTTCTCCACCATGAGATACATATGGCAAGTGCATATACAGAGCCTATTGTTATGCCAAACACACACTTGTGTTATTCAACAACCTCTCAGCAGTTGGACTCTCACGAAGGGGTCAACAGAACCTGCTAAGCTAGGAGATCAAGCCAGAGATGAAGATGACTAAGACTTAGGTTCTGAGATAAACTCAGAAGACAAGAACAGAGACAAGGACAAGGACAAGGACTCAGAGGACACAAGAGATGCACAAGAAAAGTGTAGATCAAGTATGAGGAGTACTTTACATGTCAGCAAGGTATTTATAATGTGACTATGCAGCAGAGAACATTATGGAAGGGAAAAGAATCATGACTAAGTATCTATAAGTAGAAGGTACTGCAAAGGGTGCTGTCCAAGGGAAAGAGAGAAACTAGTCCATAACATAGCAAGAAAAGAAAGATCCAAGAAAAAGCAGAATGTGGCGAAAATGATAAGAAATGAGTATAGGTCCCATAGCACAAGGTAACTTATAGAAGATCAAGAGGATATTATGGAAGAGATAAGAAATCATAACACCTATTATGCTGGCAAACAATGCAGACTTCCAATAGTTCTTTGTTGATGCTGAGGACCAAGGCAGTGAAAATGGAAACATGATTCTGAATGGTATGTGGCCTGCTTCTACATTGTGTTTATATATGCAATGTCATGTAATTGTTTCCAATCCCATTGTTATCTTGTTGCAACTTGCTCATCTTAATCATCTTGGGAGACAAAAACAGAACAAAAAGGGCACCACTGATAACCCATGTCATAGTTACTTATTGTGGCCTATTGCTAACACCTTACAAGGCAGCATAAAGCTGACACTTTAATGAACAATCTGAGTGACTACAGTATCAATTACTTTAACTATATCTACAACAATTAAGCCAGTGTCACCATTCTACAATAATGTGACTGTCACTCCCCTACCTGGTGATCATCTGGAGTTGTTTTAAGCACTTCACCCAACAATGTTGCTCACCAATAAGGTCCTCAATCCAGCCTGTCTGAATATCACTCCTATAAAGATTATGGTTGCTAGCACATCCAGGAACCCTCCTGCTCCTCGCTCACCACAGTCTACACCCGCTTCAGTGATTCCATCTTCATCATGCTCCCCTAAGATATGCCACCACAGTTTACACCTGCCCTAGTGATCTGATTTTTATACCCATTGTGTTACAATTACTTATCTCTTTCATAATGTACTCTTATTCTCCTATGAGATTCCTTATTATGCCATACCCTGAACCATTTCTTACCACTTTTGTCATGTTCTTCTTTTGCTTAGACCTTTCTTTGCTTGTTATATCACCAATTAGTCTTCATCTTGTTCAGATGGCCACTCCTGTAGTATCTTCTTTTTATAGATACTTAGTTATGCTTTTTCCTTCATTTTCCATACTGTTCCATGCTGTGCATTCCACAGTATAAATACCTTGCTGCTATGTACATTAGTTCCTATACTTGATCTGTACTTTTACTTGCATCTCTTGTGTCCCCTCTGAGTCCTTACCTTTATCTCAGTCTTGTCTTCTGAGTTTGCCTTGGAATCTAAGTCTCTGTTGTCTTTGTCTCAGACTTGATCTCCTAGCTTAGCAGGTTCTATTGACCTCTTTGTGAGAGTCCAACTACTGAGAGGTTGTTGAACGACACAAGTGTGCATTCAGCATAACACATTGAAGGTATGTCACCAGAGTACTCCCCTGTACTCCAAGGAATTCAAAAAAGTTGGATTTCAATGTGAAAAATCTGTGGTAAGTGAGTGGGCTGAGTGGGCTGACAGTGACAGCTCCCCTAGCTCCCCATCAACAGACAATGATGATACTTCCAGTGATAGTGAATCAACTTTGAGTGCCCTCTCAGATGACTCCAAGATCCTCAAGCCACAAGCAGAGCCTGGTCATCCTGGTCATGGTGGGTATAACCTAGAGACAGCTCTTAACTGGAATCACATGGTATACCTAAAATTCAAAGTATGTCCCTTGCCATGGCTATGGCAATGGCAATGGTGGCCATGTAATCTTTATTTTCCCTTCAGAGGTTCACTCATTGCCTCATCAACAATCACTTGGATACTGCCCAATGTGCATCTGTGCAAAACCCAGCACTTCTCAAAGTCATCTGTGAAAAGGTGAGTTACACTGTTCAAATATGTTACAGAGGGGGTAACATGCCTCTAGGCCACAGCCACATTCCCTGATCTTGAAAACTCCATCAACTGTTGGCCAGTGAGCAATATGGTGATGATGCATCTTAAGTACACTTCTAGTAGAGCAAGGCATTAGGAAATTGAGATGGTGGCGAGGGTAAAGAAGCACACACATTCATCTGTCTGCTACCATGCAATATGAAACTTACACTACCCTATTAGAAGTGAAATGGATTAATAGCTTTATCATCTGTCATGTACTGAGTGTTGCTTATGGGATCTGAATATTCATGCCCATGCCTATGCCCCATCAAAAGCACTGAAAGCCATGTGTGCCCAATTTCCCATTATGTGATCCCAACAATGTAAGTAAATATTTCTTAAATCGTTTGACAGAGTTTGATTTCATTCTGTCTACTGCTGCATGCTTACTTAGACGAGTTGTGCTACAAGTTCTCCATTGGATTCCTCTACTACCTAATTAGCTACATGACCAGGAGAGATCACAAGATCACAAGTGACAATGGTGTGTGTGTAATGGTTTTACAAGACTAACAAAAGTAGGTGGTCTTGATTATCCACAGTGGTTCAGTTGTCGTACCATGCTGAGTGAGTGGTAAGTGGTAAACATCAAATCTAATAGGATTGCACTTACTGGGTGACAATGTAGTCTGCAATTGCAGAGTCTCTAGAATGGCATGTTCACAGCATACCATGACTTAGTACTGATACACATCACAACAACATTGCCTTGGAACTTGCCATCTCTACTCAACAGTCTATTTGCCTGAAGTTGGCAGTGCCACTTGAAAAAGACACAATAATGGTAAACATGTTGTCCTTTGTGTATGGTAACTTGACAGTTGTGGATATAGGGTCAAAGTGTGGCCTCTTATAACAGTGTTTCTGCCACCAGACAGTGGGGTGATCCCCAAGATGCACCTGCACATCAGGTAAGCATTCCCATCTGATGTGGTTTATTGCATGATGTTGAGTAAAGCCTGCATCGCAGATGAAGCTCTGGACACTGGGATTCTCCTAAATACAGTACAAAACATAATGGTGAGGTCTCTTACTGAGCATGATGGAAGAATGTATTTTTGTGAATTCATCATGGTATTGACAGGATGATTGTACAAGCAGAAGATGGTGACTGGCACCAGGTACAACAGCCAGTGTGCACAAGGACAAGTGGGTGATAGGAGTGGGTGATGTAGTCAGGCATTTGCCATAGTGTCACATTAAATGGGCTTGCCAAACAATAGCTGGTATGTAACTTATTGATAAACAATTGGGGTAACACTGACACCTCCGAATTGCTGCTTGCTACTCTAAATATGTTACAGGAGGCACAATTATTGTTCCAAATGTGATCTCACAATACAATCTCACAATAATACCAAGCTGGATCACAATCCTGACACAGGTTTTGCCAGTGAGTAAATAAGCTCATGGAAATGTGGCATTGAACACCTATTCTATCTTAGTTGTGACATGGACTTTCCAATGCCCAGTGCATTGTTTGACAAATTCAAAAATGGATCCCAGGACAAATTATAGATTTTGCCACTCCTTCCTACTTCTGGCATGTCATTGATGCCTTGCACATCACTTGACAGATCCAAGACTTTGCCACCTGGCCCCCCAGCACCTGTACCTGGTGCACGAACACCCATGCCTGGCACACGAACACCAATGCCCAGCACACCTGTATCTCATGTGTGAACACCCATGCCCATGCCTGGTTCACTCATGCCCAATGCACCACCAAGCACTCTAGTGGGCTCACTCTATTCATATCAAATATCATCATCACAAGCCTCATTATCATCACCTACTCCTGCAACCCACCATCTGTCCTGTCATTCTCACACCTTGTTGTCATTTGACTGCTCGCTTTCAGAGACCCTCCAGACTGTTCAGGGGGATGGCTTGTTTGATGACAACAAAGCTGGGATGGTTATTGACATGAACCAACACTCTTAGGAAGAGTCCACTGTGGCCAGGGTGCTTGAGGTTCACCCAGAATTTCCAGTGGAAGAAGAAGACACATTATCAATGTCCCCACTGTAGTGTATATGAGAGGTGAGCCCAATTGACTACTCTAGCTTCTATCTATTCACATAGCTAGGCTTCACCAGGACCTCACTAGGATAAGTGTTGATTCGCTGAAGTTGATTACTCCCAAGCACTACAACATGAATTGCATGAAAAGAAGAAGCTGATGAGCAGGTTAAGAGCATGTTTGTGTACAGCACATGTAGTGGGTCATCAATTCATGTTTGTTGATATTTACCAACATTTCCAGACTTGCCATAAACTCAAGCAAGAGTATCATCAACTCAACAACAGGGTTCAGAAAGAGCTTGCCAAATGAGAGGACAAGATTTCTCAGCTTCAGAAGGTAATCCAGCAAGGCAATGATGTATGTATGTATCACCACAAATAAGTGAATACCAGCTGACTCCTCATTAGGAGCATGAACAACTTCATGCTGAGGTTAAAGAGGGCTGGCAGGCTGCTGTAGTGCAGCACAGATAAGAAATAGAAACTCTCCATCAAGAGATAAAGGTATGACCTATTCTGGTTATGGGCAAATATAGTCTAATCATCTGTGCCAGTCCAATATGGATTTACAACTCCAGACTCTGCTATAGGAGTTCTGTGAGACCCTGGCAAGGGCACAAGAGCAGCATGAATTGAAGCTAAATGAGGAGCCAGGCATAGTTTGAGCAGCTGTAATGGTATGTTGAATGTATTTCATAGTATAGCTTCTAATGCAGCTTGCATCTAGGCACAAAAGGAAACTGAAATTGCCAACTTAGAATGCTGATATATGTCGGGAATCAAGGTTCTTTATCTTATCATTCATGATCTAATCCTTGATCTTCCTTGATTATCTTTGACATGTCTTTGAATGGTCTAGATTCATCATTACACTATACATATTATCAAAGATAAGAGATACATTTCACATTGTCATTTATGCTTACACATAGTGTTTCATGGTGACATATCACACCATTCTTGTGAAACATTACACCATCATGATGAAACACACTTCATCATTTGTTTTACCTGTTATTAGCCTATGGCATTATTCCCTTAGTAGAATATCTTTATCTGGCAATGGCCCTTATTACTCTTATCTGTACTTTAGATTCAATCTCCTATTGAGTTAGGTACTTAGAGTGTATTTAAACCAGAGAGTTCATACTGTTGCTCTCTAACCTATTTACTTGGAGTTTCTTCTCTTTACATCCTCTACTCTAAGCAAGTACCTGTTGAGCCCTAGCGCCAGTACTATCTTCAAGCAACCCTACATCTGTTCAGAGCCAATACCTTTCTATCAGTGAGTCTCCACTGATCCTTTGCCTTCCCATTCTCCTGGTGCTGTTGAGATCCTTGCTTGATTCTCAATAATATGCTCATTATAACTGATTGGTGACTATATTTTCTTGTGTTTCTACACATCTCACTCCTGTTGTTTTAGGGATCTTTGAACTCTTGTATCCCAGACTCAGGCCATGGTCAATGTCCATTGGCACAAATGGGACCATCTTCACCAACTGGACCAGCAGCAAGCACAACAGTGGGGGCAGAAATGACAGTATCACCAGATGGCACATCAGCACAAGTACCACCAGCAAAGGCAGGAGTAAGCACCACACCAGAATAGTCTACAACACCAAACCTTGACACCATTAAAAAGCTAAGAAAGAACTGTGGATTCTCTCATAGAACCCATCTGGTCAGCATATCTGAGGTGAGTTTCTTCTTATGGACCTTTTACATTTTAAACTATCATCATCCTGTAGTGACAGAACCCTCTGTCCCATTACGTGTTCCACCATCTGCCCCACCAGCAGATGCTCAGACACTGGTGCTCACCGAATTAGTCACCAAGGGTGTTAAAGCTGCAATTAAGAATATGTTCACCACTGGGCATTTCTTACCACACAAGAAGCAATAGTTCTGCAGGAGGACTTAGGCCAAAGAAGTTAACAAAATTAGTGCCAAGACAAAGAATGAGTGGGATTTCTACTTGGTTAGTCTAATGCTATGTGATTGATGAAGCTCATTCAATAACAGGAAAAGATATGGCTACTATTCAAAGCAAAGTTGAACATCACCCACAACATGAATATCATTGTGTATGTCTCTGCAGATGCAGATGATGTGCATGCATATGAATATGATGATGGTTCTGGTCCCAGTCTAGAACACCCACAGTTTGACCTGAGAAGGAATGGGAAGTCACCGTGGAACACTGCAGTACTTGACATCTTACTACAATAATTGAAGACTCAATCTATGGATGAGCAGTGGGTTTTTTTTTTTTTTTTAAATCCTTGTTTATCGCCCTTCGGGGCCTCACCCCATGGTAGGCGTTACATGCAGGGGGGTGTTCTATCATAGCTATGTAACTGTATATATGTCAATGGTATTGGCTCTCTTGCCAGGGTGGGGAGAGCGGTAGGAGTTGCTTATTTCCCTTGTAGTCACGAGCGCGGTTTTCCATCGTTGTGTTGATGGCACGGCTCTGTGGGGTAATGTGACTGGTGAGCGGTGGGTGTGGGGGTTTTAGGTGAGTAGGTAAGTAAGTAAGTAAGTAGGTGTAAGTATGTATGAGTATATGCATGTATGCGCATGTGGATGGAGGTGTGCCATTGCAATGTGAGGTATGGTGAGGCGAGGGATAACAGGTGATGAGGATGGGGAGAAGGAGTGCGAGAGTGGAAGGGAGGCAGTGGGGGGGGCATTGACCCTTTACAGTTATCTGTTGTTGTCCCGTGGAGGTGGGGTGAGATTTCTGTGTGATGATGCGAAGTGTCTTGTTGCGTGTATAAAGGTGAGCATGTCATAGGTGCATTTGGGGTCTGCAAGCAAGTTAGTGATGCTGTGAGCCTTATGATGGATCTTACTGTGGAGCATAGCTCTGCTGTGCTCGTATTTGGGGCATTCCATCAGGAAGTGGAGGACTGTCTCCCGTGCGTCAGTGCAGTGGGGGCAGTTGGGCTCGTCTGATTTGCCGATGCGGTGTAAGTGGCCATTTAGGGGGGCGTGTCCAGTGCGCAGTTGGAAAAGAATGGAGGCATGTCGTCTTGGGAGGGTTTCCGTCATTTCCATGTATTTTTTGGAAGGCATCGAGGGGTTGATTTTGTGTGCAAGGTGTGCTCTTGGGAATAGTTCGAAGACGGCTTGGTGCATGGTTTTGAGGGTAGCATTGAAAGACTGTTTTGTAGCGGATTTGCTGCATGGCAGGTGCCGTGCCCGGGGTTGTCTCGTTTGTGTGCGTAGAGCGTTGGGCAGGAGTTGTGGGTCAGAAGAGCTCCCCGTTGCCGCCACCTTGGCTTCCTTGTCAGCCTCTTCATTGCATTGTATTCCCGTGTGGCCTGCGACCCATCTGATGTTGACCTGGTCAGCTCCAACGTTTTCAATCACCTGTCGTAGTATGCTGTGGAAAATGTCAGTGAGGTAGTGTCTGGGGTTTGAGTTACGTGCAATGGTCACCCTTATGGCGGCTTGGTTGCCTAAATCTATGGATACTCATTGTGCTCGTCTTTTCTGCATTAGCATGTGCGCTGCAAGTATTAGTCCTACTGTTTCTCCTTCATATACTGTGTGCTTTTCGTTTGTCTCTAGATGAAAGTGTAAGCATCGTATCATTTCTCCTTTGCGGCGGAGTACTGCCGCTGCCCCTATGTGTCCTTCATAGCCCGATCTGTCCATGTATATGCATATGTTGTCTTCTTGTTCTGCGTGTGAGTCTGTGGTTGCAGCTGTTGTGGGGTTGTTAGCGACGATGGTGTTGTGGGGGGGTTTCCAGTTTGGCGCTAGTTGGGCTGGTTTCATTCTTTCCATTCATTTTGCGCATATGTGGAATGTGTTGTAGAGTTTGTGCATTGGTGTTTTGTGGTGCTTGTGCTCATGTGCGACAGATTTGTGGTGTGGGTGCAGAGGATGGGTTGGGGGGAGGGTGAAGAGACATAGTGCAGCTCTGTGACAATGTTTCTGTATCAGTAGCATCATGGGTAGGTATTCTGCATGGGCGAGCATGATGTCAGTGGCTGTTGTTCTCATGCTGCCCGTGACCAGTGGGGTGGTGATGCGTTGTACCCTTTCCAATTGAGTGGTGAAGCCTTGCGGTCCCCATTTCCTACCGTGTTTTCCCTTTCCCTTCGTTAGCAGGTCTGCACCCCAGATGTCAACAGTGTAGAGCATTTTGGGGATGGCGATGGTTTCATATAGTTTTTTCATGAGCTTTCCCACGACGCCTTTGGTGACTTTTGTCATGTGTCCACTGGCAAGAATATATTTGGTGCCTTTTGCAATTGCGTATGCTGCATGCTCTTTGAATTGTAGCTCGTTGTCAAGCAGTACCCCCAGAAATTTGGAGTATTTGGTGGGCCGAATGGTGTGGCCTTGTATCACTATTGGGGGTTTGTGTTTTGGTGTCATTTTCCTGTGGATGGTAGGGTCAGTGTCTTGGATGCAGGTAGCACAGAGCAAAGCCGTTTTGTCCAGTTTGAACTCAGCATGATGGTTTTGTGCCCACATTAGTGCTCCATCTGGCTTTTCCATGAGATGTCATAGTTTGTCGTTGGCTTCTTCGAAAGTCTTTCCTCGTGCTGCAAAGGCGGTGTCATTGATGAATCCAAGTCCTAGTTGGTCCCGTTTTCCGTGTGCGAGGTCTATAAGGTCAGCATTGTTGAAAAGGAATGCTATTAGGGACATTGGGCATCCTTGGTCCAATCCCATCGATATTGCGTATGTCTCTGTGGTATAATTGTCAAAGAACAATGAGGTGCGGTGTCCCTCTAGCCTTCGTTGGTACCAGCGTATGTACTCGTCAGGTACACCCTTTAGGCGCATGTTGTGTAATAGTTTGGGAATCACTGTGCTGGGGAACGCCGCCTTTACGTCCAGGAATAGAATTGACACGTACTTTTCACTTGGTTGTGCCCATGAGTCTTGGATGAATTTTGTGAGTAGGTGAAGTGAATCAGTTGTTGATCTTCCGGGTCTTCCGCCAAAATGGGTGCTGGGCAGTAGCTTGTGTTTCTCTGCAATGTATGTTAAGTGGTCGGCAATGCAAGATGAGAGTATTTTGACCATGGTGTCCAGCAAAGCAATGGGTCAGTATGCTTTGGTTAGTGTGTAGTCAGGCCAGCTGGGTTTTTAGACCACAACTATTGTCGATAGCTTCCAGCTTTCTGGGTAGTGGTCAAGGGTGAACGTTGCTTGGAAGATTGGGCCTAGGTGAGGGGCAAGGAGGTTAGTGTTGTTCGTGAAGATGGCATTGCAAACTCCATTGGGTCCCAGGGCTTTGAAGGGGGACAGTTTGTTGATGGCCCTTTCTATTTCATCGTCTGTGATTGGCATGTAGCCCTAGACAGGTGGTGGGTAGTTTGTGTCTATTTCATTAGTGGCTTGGTCTGGCGGAGTTTTGAAGAAGGATTCATATAGCATGTGTCCTTTCTCTTCATTTGTTTGCTGTTTGGGTACCTGTGATAGGTTGTTAGCACGGAGATTTGGGATGCGCGATACAAAGAAGTCTGAGGGCTCAGTTGTGAGATATTTGTGTATATCCCAGATATTCGCTTCTGTCACGTTTTCCAGGTAGTCTTTCCAGTGTTCTTGTTTCGCTGTGGCAATGTTTTTTGCATATTTTGTCCTTGCTTCCCTGTATTCCGTGTGAATGGGGTGTTCGTGGTTGTTCCATTTTTCATGGGCAATGCTGGCCAGGCATTGTATCTCTTTGCTTTCTTGGCTGAGTTCTGTTGTCCACCAACATTTTGCAAAGGGGGACAGCTTCATCATGGGCACGTGATCTTTGACGGTGGTTTGAATGGCCGTGGTGATCTCTTCTAAGCGATTTTCGAGTGCGCGTGTGGTATTCAGGTTGTCTTGAGGGGTGCTGAGAAGGTTAAGTTTGGCAGTGAGCATTTCTCTGAAATTTTCCCAGTTGGCTTTTTGGAAGTTGCGTTTGGGTATGGGATTGGTGTATTTTGTGTCGAGTAGTAGTTCTGTGATGATGGGAAAATGGTCAGTGTTGGTTGGGCGTAGAGTTGGGTATACTAGGTAGGATGTAATCGCGTCCGTCATGTGGTTTGAGCAGAATACATTGTCCGGTCGCGTGTGATTGCCCGTGTTGTTGGCCTCTAGTGTTGTGATGTGTTCTGGGAGTGTCATGGACAGGTCGAAGGTTGCCAGTAGTTCTAAGAGTGGTTGGGCGTCGTGGAGGTTTCGTTTGGTGAATAAATGTTGATTTCGGGGTTCGTCCCACATAGGATGGTGTCGGTTGAAGTCTCCCATTAGTAGCAGCCCTCCCCTGCCTTCGTCTTGTGCAGTCGTGGGCGGGGGGGAGTTTGCTATGTGTGTCTTGATGGACTTGAGCGTGTCATTGTGGGTTCCATCGTTGTAGATGTTGTATATGCATATCATGCCGTGTTTGCCATGTAGGTCAATGGCCATGTAGTCGGGGTGGTTGGTTTGGACTACGCTCCATTTGTCTGTGGATAGTTGTTTGTTGACGAGTATAATCGACCTCGTTCCAGGGGCATTTTTCCAACTGTGGCATGATGGGTATATCACTGTGCAGTGGGGGTTAGTAATGGTCAGATTTATGGGGTTGATTACCAGTTCTTGGATTAGGGTGAGGTTGTAGGTTCTTGAGTTTAGAAGCGTTAGTAGGTGGTGTTGTGCAACAGGCGATTTGTTGATGTTCTGTTGCCATATGCGGAGTTTTTGCATAGTTGATGGTTGATTTTGTCAACTGTGTTGACTTGTTGACGCTGTGGGTCATTCAATCATGTTGGGAGGTTGCGTAAAGGTCTTCCATATCTGATAGTTCATCAGTGCCTGCTGGTTCAGGGGTTGTGATGGATGATGTCGTGTTGTCAGTGCCTGCTGGTTCGGGGGTTGTGGTGGATGGTGTCGTGTTGTCAGTGACTCCATATCATTGGTTGGATATCTGCGTTTCTGTGTGGGTCAGTGTTCATGTGTTAGTTGTGTTGAATAAGGAGGAGGGAAGTTAAGAGTTGGTGCTTGGTGCGCACTGTGTTTGTATCCAGTTTTGTAGTGTTGACCGGTGGATTTGTGACTCGGGGCCAGGCCATCCTCTGTCTTGTGTCCCTACTGGTGGGTTTGCACCATGATTTGGGTGGGTATTCTTTCAGGTGTTTCAGTCTGTTCGTGTGCTGGTGTGGGCTTGTGGTTGTGTCCTTTTGGGTGTGATGTGATGTTGAGTGGTATTTAGTTGGTCGTGGGGCATCCGTTCCTGTCTGTTGTGTGGTTGCTGTGGATTGCATGTTGCTGGCACTGTTAGTGCAGTTGGTTTTGGCCGTGTGAATTCCCGTTTGATTACTTCCCATGTCGCTGGGTTGTCTGGGATTGGGTAGAGTCTATATTTGGCCTCTGCGGACATTGCAAGTGTCTTGTTTCTGGCTTCGATGAATACTGGGCAGGAGTGGCTCCATAAGGGGTGGCCCTGTTCATCACAGTTGATGCAAAAGTAGTTTTGTGGATCTGGATTTGGGCATGCATTAGTTTGGTGATCTTTTCCACAAGTTCTGCAAACCAGGTGTCCTTTGGGGCAGTTTTTGGCGATGTGGCCTTGGTCTAAGGAGTGGCAATCATAGCATCGTAGTGGTTGTGGAAGGAGCTTCTGGGCCGTTACTTGTTTTCCTTCGATGGTGAGTCCTGTGGTTATTGCCATGTTTGCATCTTGTCGGTTAGTGAAGGCAGCAGTTGCATGAGCGACGGGTTGTTTTTCTGTTCAGTATTCGGGAGGTTTGATCCATTTGATGTTGTGTATGCTGTTGATTGAGATGCCTGATGCTTGCTCTATGGCCTGTAGTGCCACTGGGTCTTGTGTGTTTAGTGTGATTGGTGTGAATTCCAGCAGTACACTGTAGGGGCGGATGATTAGTTCGCTTCCAGGCATGAATATATCAGTGAAGAGCTTAGTGTTAGTTTCTTTCTTGATTCAGTTCGCCTGTTCTTCTGATTCTAGTTTGAGGCTGATTCTGTTGTTGCATAGCTTTCGGGTGCTGAGTACTTTTGTGTTTTTTAGGGTTTCATCTTGGGTTGTTTTCAGTGCTTTGAGTGCCTCATTGGCTTTCCGCATGATTTCCTTTTCCGTTGAGTTGATGGCGTTAGTGTTGCACTGGATGGTGACTTGTCTGGATTGGACTTTGTATTGTGTAGGTGCTGCTGGGTGGGGTTTGGTTACTCCCGTTCAGAGCACTTCCGCATAGGTTTGGTGTGTCTGTTTGGATTGGTTAGCTTGGGGGGTGGAGGCTATGGTATGTATCATGCTCTGTGCCTCGTTTACTGCGAGGTCTAGTGTTTCTTTTGCATCTTTGATTGTGTTGTTGATCTCTAGGGTGAATTCAGCCAGTCTGATAGTTTGTTGGTTTTGATTGTGGAGGATCCGTTTAAACTGGTTGATGAGGAGCGTTACCGGTGTCTGGGGGTCATCTTGGTTCCTGTGTTTTTCGTCTATTTCCTCTATCAGAATAGAAATAGCTTGTAGAATGTCTCTGTAAATTGCTTTTAAGTCTGGGGCATTGATAGAGAACTTGAGAAGTGCCTGGGCAATATCTTTGCCCGGCATACCGTTTGTTAGTACTATGAGGCTATAGTTCCTTAGGATTTTGTGTGCCGCTTCGAGGTTTTTTATGTTGCCCCACTGGCGTACAGAGTCCGTACTCTGTGTTGCACTTTCATCATTGAAGATGTACATGTAGTTCCCTCTTGTTCTGGGTTGTCGGGCACGGCCAGTTGTGGTGTCAGCACAGTTCGGTTGGGAACTAGGTCTTAGATTGGGTGGTGATGGGGTGGGAGATATTGTATATTAATGAGAAGCAACACAGATGGTGAGCTTAGTTTTGCAACTAATGCATGGACACCACCCAGCCACATGGCTTTTGTGGCCACAGCCATCCATTTCATTCTTAAGGCAAAGCCACTTGCAACAGTATATCACCTACATGTTCTGAGGATCATATGTACTATACATACCTTGTTGTAATACATGGATTTTGTAGTCACACAGTGGTGTGAATATGGCCAAAGTGATAGTGAGTATCCTGACAGAGTTTAGAATATCAGATAAGGTGTGTTGAAAACAATAAGATTGTACACTCACCTAATGATGGCAGTAGATATTAAGCCTTATGACCAACAATGCATCAACAAATGATGTGATGACAGATGAGTTGGCTGACCATCTGGCACACTTTGATGGTGCATCAGTGCACACACACTGCTTCCTGCACATCATCAATTTGGCAGCCAAAACATAAATCAAAGCATTTGACTTCTAAGAAAAAAATTCACAATAGCCTAACTGATGAGCAGCATGAGCTAAGTGAGAACTGGGACCTCGAGAAATTACAGATGTGGCTGGATGCATATCAGTAGAAATTTGAGGGTGGATTGAGTGATAAAGAACTCACCGATTTCATAGAGGATGATGTTGAAGGCTGGGTTGATAAACTTGGGGTGTTGGATGAGGACAAGTGTGCAGAATTTGATGAGAATCTTGAGACCCTCCATGTAATGCTTGCAAAGGTTAGTGCAAAAGTGCTGTCTGCAAAGTACTCACCTTGGATGCAATACTCTTAGATCTGAAAGTTAGCCTTCAAGGTTATACACTCAAGTACAAAGTTGTTGCCAGCCTGGAAGACAACTGTTGAGGATCTGTGAATGAGTGTTAGAATGATCCCACATGATGAGTCAACACATTGGAACTCAATGTTTGACATGCTTGACTTTGTGCTAAGTTACTGGGCTGAGGATTGATGGAATTACTAATAAAAATAAGCTAGGAGTGAGTTAGTATGCACTAAATGATGATGAGTGGGAGCTACTAAGGCAGCTGTACAATATTGTTAAGATGCACAAATGCTGCATTGCATATTTCTAATCTCACTGTTCACACAGATGCTCAAGGACATGATCAAGTTCTTCAGCCATTCAATGCTGAGTCTCACCATGGTGATCCTGGTGATGGATTATATTGATGAAGCCTTCACAAACAGGATATTAGACAACAAGACACAGCCCAGCCATTCAAGGAGCACTCAAGCTTGCCAAATGAACCTTGAACTATTATTATTCACTCATAGACTTGTCAGATATCTATTGGATTGCCATCAGTATATATTTCTAATCAAATTTAACACTATCTACTAAGTGTGGTTGTAGTTCTGCACCTGCAACACAAACTTCAATACTTTTCTGCAGCCTGATGGCCTCAAGACTGGATCACAATAGCAAAGCAGCTTGTAGTAGACACCTACTGTATAAGAGCTTGTACCAATGCCATTCCACAGCCAGTGTTGCTAGTGATATGGCAGTAGTACCTTTGGAGACAAAGGTTGTATCAACTTACATGTTTGACAATCTTTTACACCTTGCAAAGCTGAAGACAAAGGTTTTAAGCAATGAACTTAAGACTTACCTAGGTACTGATGTCAAGGAAGTAACTGACTCACTGGCATGGTGGATTGAGAACTGCACATTGTATCCTCAATTGTCTCACATGGCAATTGATTATTGAGTATATCTGGTAAGTTTAGACCAAGTATGAATCATTACGGTGTTGACAATGTTTATAAAGCCACTTCTGTTGATCTCAAGCACCTGTTTAGTTGTGGCCACAATGTGTTCTCACATGTTCATAATCACTTAGCAAGTCAATGTGTGTGTGCACTGCTCTGCCTCAAATCATGGGGTGCAATGGGACTTGTCAAGGATATACAGTGACTCCAAAAACTATTCCAATACCTAACCTTAATGTAGTGTGTGAAGCACACTGCAATAATTTGTGGGAATTTTGCTTATATGTGGCTGGACCAAACAAAGTAAAAACCCTTGGCTACAAGCTGGTCCCTGAATAATGTGATTTGATTCACAGGCAACTGAGATATAGCCATTTCAAAACACTAATACCATTGGAACAGTTTTTGGACTTTTGATATAGGGTGTTAAAATCAGTGATATAATGGATTATTTGCTATTGTTTGATGCCACAAACAAATATATACATGCAAATGTTGTGTCTGAGTTGAAATACATTCCCATGCCTCTTTACTTTTTACTTCTTACTCTCACCATCATATGATCCCTCTCTGATACCCAGAAGAATACCATTCTTTCTTAGCTTGATGCTGGTCATTCTGTTCACTCTATTGCATCTAGAACAGGTTTTGGCATTGCTACCATATCCATACTTTGTTCCAAAGAGTACTCTGACCCTCAAAAGTCCACTTGATGTTTTTTCTGTCAAGCTCTCCTCTGCCAAAATTCACCATGCAGTTCATCACATCTCTACTCATATGGTAGAGAATTCTGTTCAAGTGACCAAAACTCTTTTCAATATTATCAACTAACCTCTCCACCCTAACACCATTTGCCATCACTTGAAAAAATCTGGTATGAAGGCTGTAGTCAAGGCCAAATGTCCCCTGCTCTCTGCCAAGCATTGCAAGGCTCACCTAGACTCCACTCTTGCCCACAAGAATTGGACTATAGAAGACTGGAAGAGGGTTATATGGGTGGAAATGGGTGTAGAAAAGCCAGGTGAAGGGCTTAGTGACAGGCTAGTATAAAGAAATGTCAAGTTTGGAGGAGGTTCAGTGAAGGTATGGGGGTGTATGACTTGGAATGGAGTTGGCTATACTGCCAAGATTGATGGTAGGATGGATGGAGACCCCTACCTTCAGATTTTAAAGGATGAACTACTGAATACCCTACAGTATTATGGTCTTGATTCTCATGATATCATCTTTCAGTAAGACAATGACCCCAAGCATACTTGTGTATGGCCTGCACAGTCTTCAGACTTAAACCCCATTGAACATCTCTGGGGTTACCTCAAGAGGAGGCTTACAGAGTATGAAAACTCCCCCTAATGGAATTTTAGAGTTATGGCAGAGGATCCAAGAGGTATGGGAGGGGATACCCAAGGAGGAGTGTCAGAAGTTGATTGAGAGCATGCATAGAAGAGTTGAGGCAGTGCTAAAGGCAAAGGAAGGCTATACCAAGTACTAAAATGCTCAAATACCCACTCCATATCAAAAGTTTAAAAACTGTTCCAATGATATTAATGTTTTGAAATGGTTATATCTTGGCTGCCTGTGAACCAAATCACATGGTTCAGAGACTGGTTTGTAGCCAAGGGTTTGTTTGGTTTAGCCACACATAAGCGAAATTCCTACAAATTATTGCAATGTGCAAAGCACACTGCATCAAGGTATTGGAACAGTTTTTGGAGTCACTGTAGATATTAAAAAGGTTGCACATATGGAGGATATCAAAGAAGAAACTAATATTGTTCTCTCTGATGGATGGGATGCAATTGGTGAGTAGTTCATACTATATTCTGTATTCACATGTTAACCCATGGGTAAGTACCCACATACCCATTTCATTACCCATGGTATTAGTCACCCATGGGTACTTGGGTATGGGTACTTTGTGGGTATGGGTGTGGGTTGATGCCATGATACCCATGGGTTTACTCACATTCTTCTCTCCAGGGAATAAGTTCCTAAAGTTGGCCATTTACTCTTCAGACATCAGAATGAGACATATACATCTTAATAAGTGAGAGAATACTTGAAAATACAACCTGGAAGCCCACAACAATCTCTTAAAACTTCCACCCAATTCCCATTTTAGCTCATAGTCTGGTATGTCATTCCTTCACCATGGGTTCCTCAAACCCAAAGGTTCTTCATATCTGGTTATTATCCAACTAGGTATCCTGGGTCTTAAGACATCCACCAGAGTCTGATAGTGTTATGGGATCTTCTTTAGCTTTTTAGAAAGAGCTGCAGCATTGTTACCAGCATTGTAAAAGGGCCTGATGCATGGGTGTGGTTTGAAGACCTAGGAGATGAATGAATGAATTCTTTAATACATATCAGTAGGTAATATAGTAGAATAGCCACTAAGAGATTACCAGATTGAATGAGACATTTTTGTGCCAGCTTCTTGGCCTGGTTGAATCATTGTCTCTAAGCACCAAGGCTGTGTGTGGCTTTCAGTTAGATCACTAGGTAGCATATTATCATGTTAAAGGTGTACACATTCAAATGAGGGAGGATGATGTTGGACATGATGAGAGGATAGATGGGGTTTTCATTCTCTTCCTTCATTTAAATAGTTTATTAAGCAAGCTTCTTCATGATGACCAAGATAGAGACTATATCTAATCCATCAAAAACATATAAGCTGCCAATAAGTGTTTTTTAAAAGTGAATCTACCCATATCAAGAATAACTCCTCAAAGAACTCACCATTCCATTAAGAAACCCAATAGAATGAAAGGTGTCTGTGTTGCTCTCAAATGCAGAAGGTGCAAAACAAGGGCTCAGAGAAACAATCCAAGTATTTTTAACTCCCATCCCTTTGACACATGGAGCATTTCTAATGGATTGAAGGTGCCTCCAAGTCCAGAAGGGTTCTAAGGAATTCATCCTTATGTGGAACCCATTCTCTCATATAGTCATTTGAGAGATATGATGAATATAACATAGCCTGTATTCAACAAATGACATGAAGACGCACTTTTTTTGGGACATCCTTAAAGAATCTACCTCGGCTTCAAAGGGCTTTAATGCATCCTGCAGGAATTAGAATCCATCCTGAATATTCAGGGAAGGATCAGGATAGGGTTTGATAGGAGAGGATAAGGTCCAGCTTGAGATAGGATCAGAAGTGTCAGTCTTATTCAATCTGATAAGATTGAGCTTTGTGCCTCTAGTAGTTTCCTTTGCAATCCATATCACCCTTGTGGTTTGTTTGGTTGACTCATTTCTTAGAATGATTTCCATATCACTTATCAAATGCCTCTATGCTTGGCAAGGGACCAGATCTGTGTGTGCTAGTTCCCACACAGTACCACATGGGAACAAGAAAACACTGGTGGGACCCTAAAGAGTCCTAATAGCTCAGACAGCCCATGGGACCAGCCCCATCTTGGGGTCCAGTGGTTACCCTGACTGCTTAAAAACTGACACCACACTCCCCACTCACTGTCACCTATCTTTATGCCACTAGCCTCGGGTTGGGTCATAGTTCCCTGCTGCCTTTACACTCCCATTCTCTATTACAGCTGGTAGTTCACCTAAATAGCCCTAGAAGGGTGAAAGTTGGGATAGCAGCAGCCCTCTGACAAGAGCTTTCATAGGCTCAAAACTGCCCCTTTGCCCATTACTGTGCATACTGTGCATGGCCCTGATTCTCAGAGAGGGGTGCCTAACAGACACATCAAGTGGGAACAATAGCCCAGATTTCCTCTTCCTTACACATGGACTCCAATCTGGGGCTGCCAAAGGCTACCCTGGATGACTCCTCAGACATGGTACAGAGAGGGGACAAGAATTGATGCAAAGAATACAACAGAGCCCTTATTGCCTGCCTTATTCCATGCCTCCTTTCTCTAGGGCATTTCAAGTTTGATCTGTGATGCATATTCTTTAAATGCCATAATGACATCAGCTATACCAGATTTCGAGATAACCACAATTAGTATATCCATTCAAGGGTTAAGACAAGGTTATAATGGTACACCAAGGTAAGAGACCTGGAGGATTGACATAAGTTCATTTATTGAAGAGACACCAACCAACCAATCCTACATTTAGTCTATCTGAGCCATCTATACACCATGTCTAATGCTGAAACTAACTACACTGCTACCAAATACTAGCAATCCAGTTACTATAACTTCTCAGATTCAAATTCAGAGAATGGCCAAGCATCTTAGAAAGGAGAAAACATTCCCAAACTTCAACCCAACACTGTAGACAAAGTCAATCAGGGAGAAGAAGCCACAGTCTCCTCATTTTCAAAGGAAGTCCTGAACATTTTACAGAGTAAATGACCAGCCTGGAAGAAAGTCCAGAAGGCTGAGAGGCAAGCAGTTTGAAAGGGGATTGTCAGCCAGCTGAAGGCCTTGAGGACATATGAGAAGATGGACTCAGTGTCATTTCAGAAGAAACTGAAGGTGAGTATTTTTAATCTGATCAGCCTTGCCTTCTGAATGAGATGTATAAGTCATGCCTTGGCTAAATACATAGTCAAGATTAGATAAAGTCTCATCAAAGAGGTGTCAAGATTGGCCGAAGCTGAATTGCTAGAACAGTGGTAAGGGAGACCCATAAGGAGGAATTGAAGGCCATCATGGATGCCAACTGTGAGAAGAAGGGGGGGCCAGAGCACATTTTGAAGGTCTATCAAAAGTTAGTCACTGAGCCATGTATACAATATCCTCTCAGGCGAAAGCAAGGCCAAGGCTTCAGAGACTATAGAGGAGTGGAATAGAAATGGTGGGCCAGAAGAGGCACAAGCAAGATGAGAATGAATGATTTCTGCACATTTATTTCATCTACTGATTGGCCATGTAGGTATGCTATAGAGTCCATCCACCAGGTGATGCAAATCTTGGCTAAGAAAATGTGGAAAAAGGGTGGAATGAGGATAGTGATTCTTTCTGAGTACAAGGATACTTAGGGAGTTCTATTTTCCAAGATGTGAGTTCAACCACTTTCATTCTGTTGGTATTGACCCAGTCAAAAGATATGACTTTAACTTGAGTATTGGCAATGAAGTGATTTTACAGTTCTTGGATGCTACTCCAAAGGACTTTGATGATTTTCTTGCCAAGTGCTTCAATTCTGAGAGATTGAGTGGAGAGAGAGAGGACAATGAGAACCTGAACCCATTTTGGTCTCAGAGGCAGAAGAAGAGAGCAGCCCCAGAAGACCCAGTCAAGCTGGTGATCTCAGTTAATGGAACTATAAGAGTTCTGTGTCTAGATGGGAAGAATCAGCTTGAGCTTCAGGCCATGGTTCAGGGCTTTCTAACAGCCCATTTAGTATGTCATTTTATTCTTCTCTAGTGTGACCCCAAGACATTATCTGACTTGTGTACAGAAATGGCTACCCAAAAGGCTAAATAAGTAGCACCTTTCCAAAAGCTGTTACACAGAATGCACACTTGTGTCATTCTAGCAACCTCTTTGTGGTCGGACTCTCACTAGGAGGTTAACAGGTCCCCAAAGCTAGGAGATCAAGGCAAAGATGAAGATAACAAAGACTTTAGACTCAGTGGGAACTCTGAGGGCAAGAACTGGAACTTAGACTTGGGGGACACAAGAAGTGTGCAGAAAATGCATAGATCAAGTATGGAAAATAGTATACATGGCAGCCAGGTATTTATAGTGGGAGATGCACAGCATAGAACACTATAGAAAGGGAAAGAAAGGATGACTAAGTACCCATAAGAAGAAGGTACTTGAGGAGATGCTATCCAAGAGACAAGAAACAAGCTAGACTACTTTGTATAATGTGAAGTATAGTTCAAGAAACAATAGAACATGATAGAAGTGATAAACAGAGAACCCAAGCATGTGTTTGCATGAGACTTCATAGAAGAAAAGAAGAACATCACAATGTAAATAGGAAATCACCCCCCTTGTAGATCATGGCCCCAGGCCTATGAACCACAAGTTTCCTCTTCTCCATGGACATGCATAGCTCAAGAGATGGGATGATGTTTAAATGGGCAGTTATCAATGTGGTGTCCAAACTTATTGCAACCCTCACAGATTTATTGAGGGCAGAAGCAAACCAAATGTCCCAAGTTGTTACGCTGAACGCACACTTGTGTCGTTCAACAACCTCTCAATGGTTGGACACTCATGAAGAGGTCAACAGAATCCGTCGAGCTAGGAGATCAATCAAGGGCTAAGTGGCAGAGACACAGGTTCTGAGATGAACTCAGAGGACAAGGACAAAGATAAGGTAGAGACTCAGAGAGCACAGAGAGGACACAAGAGATGTGTATGATTGTGCAGATCAAGTATGGGAAAATACTGTACATGGCAGTGAGGTACTTATACTATGGAATGCACAGCATGGAATAGTATAGAATGTGAAAGAAGATACATGACTAAGTACCTATAAGGAGAAGGTACTTGTGGAGCGGCTGTCCGAAGCAGAGACTAGTCACAAACGAAACAAGAGAAATAAGGTCCTAGAAGAAGAAGAACATGACGGTAGCGATAAGATATAAGCAGGAGTCCTGAAGCGTGGGGAATCTCATAGGAAAAGAGTAGTACATCATGAAAGAGATAGGAAATTGTAACACAAGTAGCCACGCTTAAGGCATTGAATGGTGAGGCAATATCTGATAGGATGACCAGGAGTGGAACACTTGCAGTTAGGGCAAGTATATTCAAGGCAATCCTCATGATAATGGCCCAATTGATGACAACAAAAGCAATGGGTGGTGGGTCAGGCTAGAGTATGATTTTAGACAGATTGAATGACGTGAGTGGAGGAGGAGAAGATGAGATTACGGCCAGAACCAGGAATGTAGAAGGGATGGTTTTGAGTAAGAGCTTCCTGATTAATGTGGCCAGAGGTATCCTCAGAAGCCATGGGAAATTTGAAGGAGGGTAATAATGCCAGATCAGGAAGACAAAAGTCTTTTAGAAAAGGGGACAGAGGAAGATGATGAAGATGAAGAAATAATCCAAGAAGAGGAAAGACAAACAGGCAAGGGAGGAGGTGAATAATTGGGAGGTAGATTGATCTGTTCTAGGTAATGTTCATGGGCATGGGAAGACATAGCTTTGAAAACACACAAAAATGTAGGGTGGATGAGAGCACCATGAAGGGCAGAAATATAAACACTAAAACTATGAAGATGAAGGGTGTGAAGAATTTGTTGGGGAAGAAGATAAGTTTTGAAACAAAGAGCACTAAAGTACTCAGTGATGTTGGGAGTTACAATGATAGAAGATTGGGAGATTTGAATAGACATACAGTGACCTTAAGAACCATTGCAATGTTTCACCAATCTAAATTGTGTGCTGTGTAGTGTCTGAGTGTGTGGGAATTCTGCTTGGTCATAGTGGGACAAATTAAGGTACACTCTCTTGGCTAAACATAGAATCCTATATTATGTAATTTGAATTACTGGTTTCTGAGATATGTCCATTTTAAGATGGTGACCTCATTGCAACAGTTTTTAAGCTTTTGATATTCAAGGTGTATTAGTACTTGATATGGCCTTCATTTGCCATGCCCACTACCTCTATCCTTCTAGGTATTCTTGAGATTAGTTTTGGAATCTCCCCCACTATTATTGTCTCCTCCACCTTCTAAATTCTATCACATTGCTTATAAATTTATTTAAAGGGGTGTTCTTTCTCTATATGCATTTTTTAAAGATAACATCAAAGATGCTCAAGAGGATTAAGATTGGAGACCATGTAGGCCATGCCATAGTCTTGAAATCCTACCACTCTGGCTATCTCTTTATCTTTTTATAGGTATTCTGGGAGTTATTGTTTTTCAAAAAATGATATCAGAAGAATTAAGACCATGGTACTCCATAGTCTTTAGAAGGTTGCCCTTCAAAATTTAAGGATAAATGTTACTATTCAACCTATCATCAATGTTACCACCATCTGCTGAGTCATACAGTCCCACACCATCAAGAAATTGCCTTCAAACTTAATACTCTTCTGTTATTGGGCCTCTTATCTGGCTTTTTTCATATCTATCTGTAACCATCTGACCCTAGATGATTGGTTTTGGTCTCATTAGAACCCTATGACATACTTCTAATTATCTCAAGCCCAATCCCTATAAGCATAGGCAAATTTTAGA
>JBBPTN010000222.1:0-30393 GCA_038094075.1 Xerocomus spinulosus | reverse complement strand
CAGATCATGTCGGCAGAAATCGTGGTTCATAAATTACAGTAGCCAACTATCCTGTAGCAGCTCTTGTGCACTCGGTCGCATCTTCGGGTCCAACGTCAAGCATCTGCGCAAGAATGCGGCAACACTCGGAATCTCGTTTTCATCCACAGCTTCAAGATTCTGCAAAATGGCTTCGAGGGTGGTTGGCGCAAAATTGCTATCCGTGTAAAGAAGCGTGCCTAGAGTGAAGACATGAGTCAAAGAGAGTATGCGTTGATGAGGTGTGCTCACCGTTCTCGTCAAAGTATTTCTCCCCATCCTCGCAATCTTTCAAGAAATCAGGTGGGAACGGCCCTAAGCATTCTACCATGTACTGCAAATGGAGTTGGTGCGAATAGTTATCAATGTCTTGTTCGCAAAGCTGATGTTCGGTGAGAAGCTCAAATAACTAGGATGCATTTAGTATCAGCGATGTAATGTAGGTAGCCAACGCACGAGACAACCGATGGTCCAGATGTCGATGGCGGACGTCCAGGGGTATCTAAGGGTGACTTCGGGAGCACGGATGATAGACGGTTGACGAAGGTACTCTCTCTCAGGTTTGTCAATGGGAGTCGCTGTTGATGCGTCATTGGTAAGAGTGAGAATAGAGGCCGAATGTACTCACCTTCGCTGTAATCCATGAGACGCACCGAGATATCCTCAATAGAATCACAAAGGCTAAAAAATGGTAGGGGTTCCGAACGTGAAAAGACGAGAGGTAGAGGTAATGATTTCAGGTTCAGGGGAGGGCCATAGATGGATGGAGGGTTTGCTCGGATGTATTCGTCTATTCGAGAAGCTGCTGGTTGAGGTATTGAAACAAGGATATTATCTGATTTGAGATCTAGCATCCGATCGTCAGCATGGATTGAATGGATGCAGGGTCAGACTCACCGGTGTGTATATACCCGCATTCGCGATGAAGGTAGTCCAGTGCAAGCAATACTTGTTTTATTATGCGCTTCGCAATGGGCAACGCGAACCGGTTCTGCCCAGGCGGTCGAAGGTTGGCTAGGCTTGAGCTTAACGCATCCGTCACGAAGCATATGTGGCCACCAGCCGCGCTCTTGGCAGTGAAACAATGTGAGAGGGTCAAACAATGATTGAACCCGGGGCTGTTAGGATTGGCAGATTCAATCTTCCGGAATACATCATACTCTGGTGAATGGCCTGCGACTACATGTGCTGTGGCTTGCGACGTCAGGATTTTCATAGCAACAAAAGTTCTCGTCTCTCCTGACTTGTCACTGCATGGATGTAAAGTACTGTTGATACTGATAGGAAACTATGAGGAACTCACAGTGCGAGCCAGACAGAGGAGGTAGCAGCCCAACCCAGCTATGATACTCCATGATTCAAAACAGGATCGAGACAGGAAAACTCACACATGCGCACCTTGCGAACGAACTCATACTGCTTCAACGAACGACCAACTGCAGCAGCGGTGAAGTATCCAAACCCTTCCTCGAACGTTGAGAGCAGAGGTTCCTCTGGGGGCTCGTCAACTCCTCCCATAGCTGTGGCCAGGACCTTGGGATCTATTGCCTTGACATCCTGTTGAAGGGTAGATAGTTCTTGCGGCATTCTCTGCTGGGAAAGTGTACGTCGGAAACAAGGTCGGAATAGTCTGGATATCGAGAAAGCGGAATGTAATCTGGGGAAAGGGTGCATGAGAGTGCAGGGTTGAATAACGAATCCTATTAGCCCATTCCCCATCGGTTCAGTCAGAGGGTATGACTCGTAGCTACAGACGGGTAAGCCCGGCTTTGGCACACCGCATACTTATCGCCATCTGGCATCCAGCGGTGATGATAGACCACCTTTTCTCACTTTCGCTGTCACACAGCCAGACCTCGGTGAACAAAGTAATACTTGAAACACGGTGATATAGTAGTACTGCCATGTGGGTCAGCCGGGTGGCGGCCCGGTGTGACGAGGTGCGCAGACCGGCGGCATGGAGTGCCCATGAGTAGACTTGCTTGATCATTTTGGAATCAACGCTACCAATTGAACTACCGGCCCAAACATTTTTACATCGACAGTACTACTGTAGATGCATCTTGTTGAACACCACAAGGATTGAGTGATTGAAGGGGGTATGCAGGTCAGTTGGCGATGGGGGTCCAGGCCTTCATCGCCTGCAAGGTACCCGTCAGTCAGGGGGGTAGCATGATTGTTGGGGGCTAGACAGCACGGCCGGATTACCATGAAAAGCCTACCAGGAACATGATGCATTTCATCGGTGTCCTATGTATAACACCGGTGCTAACGCTGGCTTATGAGTATTAAAGGGGGTCAATACCTGGGTCCTTGTCCAGTCAAACAGACCTTCTACATCATATCGAATCATGAGCCATATCCCGAAGCGTTTTATCAGTCATGCTACCCTCGCTGCCAAACTCTACACCAGCAAGAGAGGCAAGATCGTCAAAGCCTACCTCGAGCAGGAAGGGTTGAAAGACTGGGCCGCGAAGACCAGAGGCGTTGACGATGCAGGTGCAGAGACCGCTGAGGTCGTGTCAGTGATGAAACTAGATTTCATACGCCTCTGTTTCTTGCTGACGCGAATTCTTCACAGTGCTGCTGGTCATGAGGGCGGTACCGTTCCCAGCGAGCCATTCCACATTGACGTCCAGGTCAAGGATGTGCACGGGAAACTCATCCAGACAGAGAATCCTCACACCAAGCGGCCGACCAACACCTGGCATGTATACATTGCCAAGGACAAGGATGACCTCTACAACATAGCGAATGCCTGGTTCGAGAAGCAGAGCAAAGGGAATGAACCTCACGGCGGAGGAAACAAACCCCAAGGCGGAGGACATGAGCCTCACACTGGTGGAGGACACAAGCACAGCGGAGGACACAAATAGCGTCGTAAGCACTGAAGTACTCACCTCTAATTTTGATTTGGCTAATTGTACGGCATCATATGGTGTAGCATTCATCGTGACTCCAGACATCCTATCTGTAGACCAATGTTCTCAACCTGATGCCAGCTTTATCCTTGACTTCGTACTAGCTGGTTTTCTTGGGTCTTGGGATGATGGAGACTTGATCCTGTGCCGCTTCTTATCCAAGTTGTGTACTACCTTGAATTGATTGAATCGTGATCAAAACCTTACTGGACCATGGCGTGAACGTGTATCAAAGGACGAAGCATGGATGGACCCCTCTGTATTTTGTATTCGACAGTGTATGGTCGAGAAGTGGCCCACATTTCTGTTCAAAGTGGTGTGCAATTCCTCTTTCATATTGCCAACGGCAGGGAGACACAGGGCGACACATGATGGGGGAGGATGCAATCCATGAGTAAGTAAGTGGTACGGTAATGAGTGATACAGGTTATAGTTGGGGGCGGAGTGGGAAATGTAGCAAGCATCCGAAAAAGGAAACCTAACAAGCGTAGGTAGTGTAATGTTACTAACCAGTATCTACTAGCTACGGATATTGGACTTTGCAAAGCAATGGTCACGAATCTACATCGACGGACTGATCTGGACTGGTGACTTGTCTGCTACAGGGTTGCCGGATTTAATATTCATCGGGTCACTCCAGCGCTTACTTCCTGTGAAGTTCCCAGCGCTAAAACCAACATGTCACTCGTTCCACTACTAGGTAAGATCGTGAATCCTCTTAATCAAAATACGACGTCTTCACTGAAAAATCCCTCCATTCTTGATAATCTATAGGAAGCTCGCAAGAACAAACCACAACCTGAGCTTGCCTACTGGTATGTTTGTTATGCAAGTTTGCATCCGAGGTTATTTCTTGAACAAACTAAAAACAGTAGGGAACGACGCCAAAGTGGCAAGTTT
The DNA here is from genome assembly GCA_038094075.1 of Xerocomus spinulosus. Lineage (NCBI taxonomy): Eukaryota > Fungi > Basidiomycota > Agaricomycetes > Boletales > Boletaceae > Xerocomus > Xerocomus spinulosus. The sequence continues at coordinate 26,554 of JBBPTN010000222.1, read as the reverse complement.
AGAAATACCTGGAAGCCGATATTACCAGCACGCTCACACACAATGCCTCTGCGACTTGTTCGTTCCAAGGTTTCGGGCATGGATCCCCTTCAGGTCGCCATCTCCGCGACAGCTTTGACCAAGGACCTCCTTACAACGCTCCAGTTCCCACCTGCGATAGCGGCCGTCTCAATCGTCCTTCTTATACTGGAGACTGTTCAGGTGAGTACGAAGCGAAATAGTCTTGTTCGATTTCGTCTATAAACAACGCACATTAAACCCCCAATTACTCCACAGAATATACAAGCAAATAAGGCTGTTTGTATTTCTCTTGCCCAGCGAGCAGCACAGATTTTGGTCGACATAGATCATCAAATGCGAGGGAGATGGGACTCTGCACCTGAACGTTTGGTACAAAACCTGCAGAAATTTGAAGGGTGGGTCATGACTCTTTCTGCCTGATACGTGACTCACCATTGAAACACGGCGTGATGCGACTCACATTCAAAAGAATCTTGAAACATGTTTACGAGTTTCTGAAGGGCCTTGCTGACTCGAAATGGAGCGTCCGTTTGTTGCACAAGAATTCGATCGAGGATGCACTTGCCAGATATACCAGGTTGATGGATGATGCTGCTCAATCCTTTCAGGTCGCTCTAATATTTATGCAATCTGATCCTGCGCTAACTGTGATCGTTGTGGCGCATACAGCTTGCAACGCTGATCGATTTACACTACACCGTCGACACGATCTCGCGAAGGAACACTGAGACGCAAGCCACCACCACTGACAGTGGGGATCCGCCACCGTATAAGAAAATCACTCATGACTCGAGTATACAAGAACGTAAGGTCGCAGAACCGGGTATGACTACAGCCATGGATATTCCTGTCAAACCACCGGTGGACCCAAGCCTTTCTTCAACATCCGAGGAACCAATTACCGAGATTACAACAGACGGTATCCGGGATTCCTTGAACGATCATTATTTACCCGAGGAGTTGTCCTCGCCGACACTGGACAATTGCCATGGGGTATTTATTCGATTGTCCTATCATGTTACCTATCCCACATTTCTCTAGTTTCAAAGATACCATCAGTGTGAAGTTATACTACGGGGCCGATCCTGCCTCAAGGAGAATTGGTGGGATGGAGGCATGGAAGTTCAAGTGCGTGGACAACCTGCTCTCATCAAGCGATATGATGGTCCAAAGGCCAAGGCATTCCGGGTGAGCGAATTATCTCGTCGGATGCAGGCCATGTCGATATTTTCTTCAGGAATGGTTGAGAGACGTGAAAATGCTTCAAAATTTGTAGTAGGTTCCAAGTATCCTTGTTTTTTTCGTGTGGTCAACCGAATGCAGCCACCCAAATCTACCCCAGATGCTGGGATTTTCAACTGATGAGACCCCGACACCATTTATACTCTTGTCAAGCGGTAAGTATATCATGATTAGCTTATTTCGCGGTGCATTGAGTTGAGTTTAGTGAAGACGCAAAACCCAAAGGCAATTGTACGAGAGATGCTCCGAACGGCGAGCCTTGCAATGTGCATGGAGCTCATGCTTCGGTTTGTATGCATAGTTTTTTATCGCATATCAACTCGTTGCTCATGTTTGGTGCAAGTATCGTGATCTTGCTGTTAGGCTGTTTCATTGACTCTTTGCTCCTGTTGAATTGAGGGTCGTTAGGATACAGCGTTTTATGTCCAGAGACAATTGAACCTCACGGATGACCAAGTGCAAGACTTTTTTGAGGTATCCTGATATCACTTTTTCCCCTGAATCGACCATTGCACTTACGGGTATCTTAGGCTGCGGGATTCCGTGTTGATTCCCAGAGAACTCTTATTGTGGGTTTACCCCCACCGCGAGAAGGAAAGTGGTACTCGGCACGGAATTATGGCTTGGCACACACGCTCCTCGATGCATGTATGCAGGTACGCCCTGGCATTATCCGCGCGGTTGGAGCTTTACTTGTTCTACTAGATGTTACCAAATCATGGTAGAGTTACCCATTCATATGAGGAGTGTGATGAGGACGGTAAGCATCGACTTTGGTTGTCCCACATCACTTAGTACGCATTTCAGTCACAGAGGAAATGCAAAAGAAAATCAATCATCTCGTGACTCTTGCACGATCACTCCTCCCTAATGGTAGCGAACCACCCAGGCTGTCGTCAAAGCTTCAAAAGCTTATTGAAGACAACGACGCTGACACACCCTGCTTTACGCTACGCCATGTCCGCGATCTAACGTTCCATGCTGGTGCTCATGAGCATTCTTGGTACCAACGTAATGTACCAGCGTGCAAATTCACCGTCGGTGACATGGGATATATTTCTCAAGGCAAAGACTGGAATACGTTTGTTTCCTTGGGAAATGTCTTTGAGCACGATGCAGGAGCCCTCAGGGTGTCTCTCAAGACTCGTGGCGAACATTGGTGTTGGGAAAATGTGCCCATTCGACGGGAGCCATTGCAGTCATTCGAGCTGCCGATAGATGTATCTGGGTACGTACATCACCTCTGACACCCTGAAGCGTGTCGACATTGGATCAGGTGGCCAGTTGCTGTACCGCCATACAAACAAATTGACGTCGTCATCATTCATGAGGCATTTGCCAGCTGTGTCAAAGACGCCTGGCAGTATCTACTCGAGAACGCAGGCGAGATTGCTGAAGGTGCAGGCATTAAGCCTGAGGACATCATTCTCGGTGAGGCACTGTCGCATCGTCCTACCGATTGGTGTTTGACTCGCTCCTCTAGTCACACACGTTGGAACACATCAGGATTCTTATATCCGAGACTTCCGACCTCAACCATTTGGAATGAATCCAAACACAAAGGTGACAGATCTCTGGCTGACCGCCAAGTCGTCCAATTGTCAGCTAACATACGGGTTCAACCAGCCCGGGTTCAGGTTTCCTGGTCACACACAACACATACTACCAACGATTGTGTATCTTTTCACGTCGTTATCGCCATCACACGAACCGTACTGGTCGTCCTCTCCTACGCCCTCCATGTCTGGAGGCGAGCGTCCTCCCCTCGATCGACACTTTACGTATAAAATTGGATAGTGAGTCACTTGCCAGTCGAGAGCGGGTTGACTCGTAACGCGATGAATGCAGCAAAACGGGATTCTTAAACTATGTGCAGCTACACGCAGAAGACTTTGAGAACCAATGAGGTAAATGTCGAGGAGCCGTTTGTGAATAGTGCGTATGTGTATAGAATATACCCTTTGGCTTTGGTTCTCCTCGACAAACATTCTCATACCTGGATCAATGTTGGCGCATCAAAAGCCAAGCAAGAGACAGACAGTGAACTGGAAATATCGACTGACGGAGTGGTATATGTGCTCGTGGATATAGCGGTGTGGATAGCGGAAATCTGCAGGAAGGTAGCATGCCGCGTTGAATGATTCACAGATGACCATGCCAGGTAACGTTGTCAGAACCATCGCTCCCTTGACATGGAGTAGCATCTCACCAGGGTCGAGAGAAGTGAGAACGAACCAAATGTAGATGGCATAAAAGGCTGAAGTTCATAATGATGCTTGCAGATAGCTAGTAATTCGTCATGCCACTAACGAGTCAACCAGAGCATTCAAATCATATTGAAAACCAGCAACATACATAACAATTGTCCTCCTGGAATATAATACAGTGTAATGTTCGCATTCTTTCCTTGTATCTGCATCACCCACACGGATATATCGTTGACACTTTTACACGCGACGCTAGCCACTGCTCAGCCAAATTTTGAGTTGTCTCACCAGCTTCTTGGCGGTGACCTCCAACTTTTCGTCCCTTGTTCTTGTGACTTCCGCAATTGTCCGCTTCCGGCTCGTTGTGGCCAGTACAAGGCCAACCTTTCTAGGAGAAAACGATATGGATAGCGTGGAGAACGGAATGGGAGCAGGACCGTCATCGGAACGCGTGTGGTGAGTTGCTGAGCCGCTTGAGCGATTGTTCTGTGAGCGGGAAGCAGCCAAAGATGATGATATGCCGGGTGTGTTTGTATGGACAACGCCTTCACGAAGTCCATAATGGCGTATTAGATCTTCTAGACGACTGCGTGGTTGCATCAGGTCAAAGATATCCTTGAAGGACTCTTCGCGTTCTAGATGCAGTTCTGTATCATCCATCATCATGTCCTCGCGCACTTTGAGTACGATGAAGAAATCGAGGACTTGGGTCTCGCGTTGTGTTGCTTGTACACCATCGGAGGACGAGGTCGATGAGGAGAGAGGAAAGGGGTCAGACGTGTATGGTGTCCGGATAAGAGACCCGTACGCGGGCAAATAAGTGGAGCGTAACACGTGCATGCAAGCTAATGGCGTATCAGCACAGAATCATGGACCAGCTATACTGGATATTTACCAATGTAAAAGGACTTGTTCACCAACCGAAGCTGGTACGATAACCAATACAGAGTCTTGCGCTGACGCTCAAGTCGGCTCTCGTTTATTCCAGGCGTCTGGGGAAATGTCATGTATACGATTTTGAGGAGGAGATGTGAAGGCAATGTCGCGATGGTCTGGCGGGGGCGACTACCAGGGAATGGCGGTGGGGGAACTGAGCCAGATGGGATATAGGGAGGAGGAGGAACCGTGGACTTGTCGTCGAGAACAACCATGGCTTGGAATGTTCCCAGATGCCCTTTTTATACGAGGATATCGTCCAACTGGATATTTCTAGAATGCGGTATGCGCAGTTGGTACACAGCAAGACGACAAGGAACTGCGCCATACACAGTCTTGGTAGTGTTGGTAGTCCTTGGCAACTTGTCACTTGTTCTCATCTCCAACAATGCCACGGAGAGCACAAATCCATTTCACGTCCTTGAAATCTTCTCTCGTCAATCTACCCATCTCGATATACGGACCCCTTCTTGAACGATCCATAGTGCGTGCGTGTGCTACACCAGTCTGATCAGCATACATCTGACACACGACAGCGTCCACAAACACTGGCCGTACATCTAAGACGCGATTCAAAGGTGGAAGCCTATGTAGGATGGACTGGAATGGCTTCTTCTTCCTCCCTTTCTCGTTTCAATGCGGACGCACGAGAAAACGCGTTTGAAACAATCGAAATCGATCCTCAGTATGCGCAAGGACTGGGGTTCACAGAGGGCGACACCGTACATCTATCGCTTCTAGACAGCAAGCGTCTCATTTCGTTATTGGCAGGTTGAGATCGGGTTGCTGTACGACCTCCCTTTTGCCTCCTCGGTAGGAACAGAACCTCTGACTGCAGATGACTGGGAAATCATCGTGAGCATGCATTGTTAGTTCCACTGGCCTGCCTTTCATTTCATTTACAGGAACTTCATGCTTCCCATGTCGAATCTACCCTTTTATCCCAAGTCCGAGTGGCAAAGGTCGGTCAGGAAATCGATGTATGGGTATTGGGGCGTACAAGGGTTCGCCTTCTTGTTGGTAAGCACTCTCCCTTTATGTCCGTGTTTTATCCTAACCGGCTCTTCTAGTCTCTTTAGCACCATCAGCAAAAGGCAATGCAGCCCTTTTGACAACCGATAGCGAAGTCAGTATCGCGCCAAAGACGCACGCTCGCCAAAAAGCTATTGGCACTACCCCATCCAGCATCTCTCAAGACGGTGCAGCGGACGAGGATCTTGCGGAACCGTCTTTACCGGCAACTGTATTGCGAGTGCTACCGACCCGCCTCATCGATCGATTTGCACCCTCACCAGCTCGTTATACTAGGCCAGAGATCCTAGCATATATCCACCCCTGGGTATTTGCTAACCTTGCGCAGTCTCGGTATCCGATGAAGGAGGACATGAATGGCGTCTTTCTAAAGTTCTCGTACCGATCACTAGAACCTCCGGAGAACCCACTTGAGCCACCCAAGAATATCAAGACGAATGAAGAGACACAAGAGCCTGCTGCTCAAGTACTTCATCCAGGAAAGAAAAGCGAGCCTCCCGCGACGGAAAAGACGGCATCAGATGTGTCTACGGAAAACTTTCTCCTAATAGGATGGTCTGATAAAGTTTTGGAAAGCCACGTGTACTTTCCCTACGGACTGGAAGGTGTCCGTGACTGGCATTGGATACAGTGAGTGAGATCTCCCATGTACGGTGTAGTCAACATATTGGGGCCAAAGTGTTACTCCAACAGGAGAGCGAAAGGCATTCTCGGACATCTTCACTGATGTTTCTGCTCATAACCTGGACGAAGAAGAACTGCCGTAAGTACACCGAGGCCGCTCAATGGGACTTTCATTAATTGAATCTCACCATACGCAAGGCAACCATACACACCGGCCACCGTACTCTGTGGCGTGAAAGATATTCTTGATGAGGGCACCAAACAACTTCTGGCCAGTTTCACCCTCCAGTCCTTTGACAAGATGGTTCGCGGAAGTACGTGATTCTTTGGCCACATGTTTTCTGTGTCGTTGAATAGGGTACCCACAGTATCCGCAATTCTCTTGACCGGGAGAAGGGGTGTAGGGAAGACTTCAATCGCTCGGGAAATCGCTAAGCGACTTGAGGAAGACACGCGTACATACGCATGTATGGTCTTGATCCTTTCCTGCGCTGGTTTCCCCCTAACTGAGCAAAAGACACCCATTATGTTGACTTCAAGCTTTATGCCGAAAAGCCGGTGGCCACTTTGAAGGCTCTCTTTCGGTACCTCTATGAAATTGCAGCATGGCATCGCCCGACCGTACTCATATTCGATAATCTTGATCACGTATTGAAGGCAGAAGTCGAGGCGAGTAGTCGCCAGCATCTACCGTGTACCCATCCTGATGATCCGGTGTGGTTCACTAGCACACTGACTCATTCCGGTCTCGTCATATTACAGAACTTTTCATCGCCCAATACTCGTCCGGAGCACGCATGATACCTTCAAACTTTCGTGGGGTGGTCATGATCGGCATCGCTGAATCACAAGCCAGTCTGCACGCCCTCGTTCATACTCTGCATATCTTTCAAGAAGCGTACCACATCCAGTCCCCTGATAAGAACGCGCGCAAGGAGGTTAGCGGTCGTTCCTATCTAATCAATTGATGGCCCAACCTCTCAACCAGATTTTGACAAATTTATTGGGGCGACTTCGAGTAAATTCGCCATGTGTTGTCAGCGACCCTGACGATCCTCCAAATCTCGCCATGATTTCGACACACACGGAGGGTTATTCTCCTGTCGATTTGCAAGATTTGATCGCTCGTACGTTACAACAAGGCGCTGGTCGCGCGTATTTGAAACACGGACCAAAAGCAGCTGAAGTGAGGACGTTGGCCACCGCTGTTGCAGATCTAACACGTATGCCAGGTTACTTTGTCCGCTGCCGACTTTTCGAACGCACAAGTGGACTTCGTTCCTCAGTCTTTGCGCGATATTTCACTCCAGAAGTCGGATGTCGAGTGGGCTGACATTGGAGGCAAATTTGATTCACTCCTTCTCGTGATCCCCATACCTGACGACCATCGTACCAGGGTTGAGCCATGCGAAACGTATTTTGCGGGAAACACTAGAATGGCCTACTAAATATGCACCATTGTTCAAGCAATCACCCCTGCGCTTGCGTTCAGGGTAAGTCTGCAAAGAACAGTCATACGTGGACCGTTGTTTACGTCTAGACAGGCTGCTACTATATGGTTACCCCGGCTGTGGGAAGACGCTTCTGGCATCCGCTGTTGCCAGAGAGTGTGGACTGAATTTCATCAGTATCAAAGGCCCTGAGCTCTTGAACAAGTATATTGGTGCGAGTGAAAAATCAGTGCGTATCCATTGAATGGTCTTTGATTTTCTCACTGTCTTCTCAGGTTAGAGATACCTTTGACCGAGCATCCTCTGCTAAACCCTGTGTCCTGTTCTTTGACGAGTTCGATTCCATTGCTCCGAAAAGGTGCGAGTCCTTATCGTACGCGTGCATGAGATCCATTTTATATTCGCGAGTAGAGGACATGACAGCACAGGGGTAACTGACCGTGTAGTGAATCAGCTGCTGACTGAGATGGATGGTGCTGAAGGCTTGACTGGCGTATACGTTCTGGCAGCCACAAGGTCTGTGTTCTGTCCATTCTATCATCCCAATGGCTCAACCATTTGGATTAGCCGGCCCGATCTTATTGATGCTGCTCTCCTTCGCCCCGGTCGTCTTGACAAATCCATACTATGTGACATGCCCAATCAGGAGGATCGAAAGGATGTGAGACATACTATTTCTTCCGTTACTGAGTTGCTAAGCCCAACAGATTTTACAATCGGTCAGCCGCAAGGTGACATTGGATGGGTCGGTTGATCTGGAAGAGATTGCTCGATTGACTGAGGGGTATTCCGGGGCTGACCTTCAGGCCGTGGTGTACAATGCCCATCTTCAAGTTATACATGCATCCATCGACACAACAGCTAGACGGTCGAGACAGGAGGAGGAGAAACGAATTCAATATGTGACGCTTGGAGCTGGTGAAAAGAAGGTCCTTTCGAGAGCAGAGGAGTCTGCAGTACAGAAAAGGGTATCTGGACCGAATGCCTTGTTCAGATAGCAGACTGATTGCAACCCTTTCAGCTTCAACAAATAGCGAGTTCTAAAACGGGCAAGGACACCGAGCAGAAGCCAGCCGATACACCCAAAAAGGTCTCGTCTACATCTTATTGTTTCGAATGGTTACTTAACGTCATGGATGGTGCCAGTACACAATTACGCAAGCCGACCTTTTGAAGGCACTCGAGAGTACACGACCCTCTGTTTCTCGGGAGGAGTTGGATCGTTTAGGTAGGATGTGAGTGACTTGCCGATTTGCCACACAAGATGCGGTGCTGATGCGGAGCTGGCCAGATATAGCGCATTCGTATCAGATCGCAGCCAGAACAAACCGGTATTTCCGTCACCACCCACCTCAGGCGGTGTTGGCTCACGAGCGACGCTTGGTTGACGGTGGATTGTTCCATTCTTTTGTTTTCGAGTAGAAGTACAATTTGGAGTGGTACAGTGCACGTTGTGGACGGTATGGATACAACGAGGCGGCAAGCGAGGTGGATGGTGCCAGTGTCTTCCGGGGTCTTTGTGAACAGGACCCCAGAATGTGGGAGCCAGGGTTTATTAACAACCAACGCGATCCCTCCTTGCAAAAAGTGCAAAATTTGTGACTTTATAATGGTTTCTTCGAGAAAACATCAGAAACATGGCAAAGTACCGCTACAAAGTGCGTTTTGCATTGCATTATGTTGCAAATGTTGTTGTCATCCATCATTGACACAGCAAGCAGTGAGGACCCGCACGACGAGGTCAAAAGGCAGGGTTAGTCCCCACATCTATTGGGAGAGACTCAAATCCGATCATCTTTCACTAGCCCCTCGCCGATCCCGAGCAAAACACCCAGCTACTGACAGAGCAACTCCGCTCGCTGGGGCTCTACGCAGCGCATACACTGGGGGATGGCAACTGTCTTTTCCGTGCTCTGAGCGATCAACTGTACGGCTCCCCTTCATACCATCTCCAACTGCGCAAGGACATATGCGACTGGATTGAGACCTATTCGCAACGTTACGAACCATTTTGTGAAGAAGAACGTGGGTTAACCGCCCATCTGCGGTGCATGAGGGAACAAGGTGCGTGATAGTGGCAGGGTCTTTATCTCTGACACTGTACTGACACGCTGCAGGTACCTATGGCGGTCACCTCGAGCTATCTGCATTTTCTCACTTTGCGCGACGGAATGTCAAGGTCATACAACCTGGACTTGTATACGTCATTGAATGGCATGCGGGGGGAGAGGTTATCCCCGATCAATCCACCTCCTCGGCTGACGTCGCCGAGCACCTGTTGGATGTGCGTGAGAAACGACGCCTTCGAAAGTATCAACAGCGTGAGGACATATCGCAGCAAGAGGGTGCCAGTGATACCGTGTATGTGGCGTAAGTCTACCTCGGTCACATGAAAGCCGTTTATGACATCGCTGATACTCGCACGTGTAGGTATCATGATTGGGAACACTTTTCTTCCATTCGCAATTTGAGAGGTCCACACACTGGCCTCCCAAACGTTTGTGAATTGTCAGTAGATTCGGAGGCTGTTGTACCATCTCCTGTGAAGAAGAAGCCTCCGTCACGGACCAAGTCAAAACAGTCATCAAAGGGTGCCTACAAACGTTCCAAAAATGGACAATTTACGAGCACGAAGGTGAAGATCGAAGAGACCATGGTTACTACCCCAACACAGATACCTCTTCCCATGTCGCGCTCGCCATCACCCCTATCCTCTTCTGAATCACTACCCCAGATCGATGTTGATGTATTACCACCTACACCTGTCACTCCACAACCAGTAAATGTAGACTCTGCGCTACCCTCTATCCTCCGGGTCCACCGATCACCCAAACGCACGTTTGATGAATCTTCGGGCTCTTCCTCTGTATCGGATTTCATAGCAAAGCGAACTCGCAGTGCCAATGTCCACAATCCTTCTCCTCCAAGAGCGCAATTGAGGCCGGACCCAAATGCTATTGAGGTCGATGACCCAGAGGAGGAAGAGTCGACACCTGAACTTTCCACGCCAAGATCGTCTGGTTCTCCCTCTTCGTCGGTTGCATCGTCTCCTCTCCCTGGGACGCCTCCTCCAGAGCCTGAACCCGAACCGATGCCAATAGAAAGACCTCTCACACGACGTCAACGCAAGGCCCTTGGACTTCCCAAGCCGCGGGCTGCCCTTGTTGCTAAACGGGCAAGTGCGGGAAAGATTGTCATTCCCGGTGGTCGGTTCAAGAGGAACGTCGGGACAATAGACGACAAGGAGTCAGCGAACATAAAGGCAACAGGAGATGCCAGTGTGGATGATGAAGGTAGCGTGCAGGAGGAATGGCAGCGGAATGGCACGGGAAGGTTAGATGTGCGTGGTTTCCGAGAGCTGAAGATCTAGCGCTGTTTTTGCGTTGGGTTCTCTCCACCCACATTTGAACGCGTCCCATGACATTGACGGCTAGCGACGACTCCTGTTACGACCACGGCCACGGACTACCTCCATACAGTCTCACTTTCCTCCACCCATCGAACACGCATGTATGACACTACTAGAAGGCGCATCCACTTCACACAAGACGTACCTCTTTGAGCATTTATTTCAGCATCTAGTTAGACCACCATCATCCCCCATTCCCCTTTACGATACCCACATATTTAGCCTGCATTGTTGTTGTATCAATACGGTATACCGAATACAAAGTGTTCCGAGACATGTTACGTAATATTTAACCACGTGATCTCCCCTATTCAATTGAGCGCGAGAACGCGAGATAGGTATCTCCTCCTCTTTCCCTCCACTCATAATGGACGCGGTCAACGACATTCACAACATCCACCACGCCGATAACCTGAATAGCGACATCCCCTGCCATTCTCCAGACCGCTGTAGATACAACCACTCATATTTGATCCGCAATGGCTCTTCCCTCGCGCTGAATATTTCTGCACTTGTTTCTGTGCTTTCCCAGATTGGTGACGAAGATATTTCTCTAGATGGCAAGTCCTCGATAGGCAATGCTGCACTCGGAAAACGCAAGCGCCAATCACCACCCCCCGGCCCCTCGAAACGGATCCGGCCTGGCCTCACTCGACAGGACTTGGGGCCACAACGTGACGTTAATGGTGACACGGATGGAGCTGAGGAACCCTCTCTTCTTCAGGTCTATCAGTTTGGGTTGAACTTGCGTTATAAGAAAGCGGCCGACCACAAAAACTACGAAACCACAAGCAAAAGCGGGCTTAGTGAAGAGGAGAAGCTTTGTTCTCTTCTCGAGGCCCGTCAATTAGACGACTCACGCTCCCAGGATGTAGATATGGGAAAGTTCTATGTGAGGATTCACCACGGTCGCCTTTTGGTGGTCTCTGTACAAGATGAAGCTCGTTCCCGGACTTTCGAATCGGTCGCACAGCAATACGAGAGATGGCTGTTTTCACTTCCAACCTACCCATGGCGAGATGGCATCGCCCAACACAGCCTTCAGGAGCATGATATACCGCCTTCAGATATGCACCGTGACTTTTTGGCAGCATGTGCTTTCCTGCAGTCCCACGGCCGTGCACATTTGGAGGCAAGTCTTCAACTACACGTCGCTTCAGAGGGCACATACAATCCTAAATATGATCTTCCGTTTGAGCTCCGTACCCGCTTCACACTTTCGCTGGTGCTGCCCGATATTTACAACCCGTTCAACGATTCTCGTTTTCGAAGTGAGGTAAGCGAACTCGAGGGTCTTCAACGCCGCCTTCTTTGCTTCCTCTTCAAAATACCTCTTATGCGCCCTGCGCAAGGCATTGGTAGTGCTACGGAAGAAGCAACGGACGCTACTATCCCCTTCTTCCTAAACATCTTGCGTCCAGCACCTCCTCTTGCGCAGGATGTGATCTACGAGTTGTTGCAGCCCGATGGGCTCCTTTCGACGCTGATGCCTTTTCAGAGGCGCACTGTCGCATGGATGCTGGAGCGCGAGGGTAAACGAATCACGCCTGAAGGGACCAAAACGCTGTTTGACGCTTCAGCAACCTCTTCGAGTGCAGCAAACAGGCTCTTGCCGCCATTCTGGGAAGAAATAGAACTGGGAGGTCGAGAATTCTTTTTCAATCGCCTCACGAATGCTCTTAGCCCCACTCCTCCCGAGCCCCACAGTGCGCTTGGGGGGATAGTCGCTGAGGAACCTGGTCTGCTCTTATCCTTAATCCATGTGACTGACTACTTACGGGACTTTACCCGCTGATTCAGGTCTTGGAAAAACGATGGAGTGTCTGTCGTTGATACTTCTCAATCCAGCTCCGGAGAGAAACCCATTGAATCAGAGATGGGACCCAAGAGTGCAACTGCAGGTCAAGCAGATAAAAGTAGTATTCTTTCACTGCTTCCGCGCATTTTTCTCGGATATGCTAACGCACTGATTATAGACGACCCTCATCGTGACTCCACCGGCACTAGCGGCTCAGTGGGCAGACGAATTAGCCGTTCACGCACCTGGTCTCAAAGTTTATGTGTATGATGGTTGGGCAAAAGTCGAGATACCAGTAACAGAGGCCGACATGAAGGCTGAGAGAGCGAAACGTCGCTCCGTGGTGACTGAGAAATCTCAACCCAAGAGCAAGATTAAAGCGAAGCGCCGTGGTAAGGCTGCAGCCAAGCGTTTGGAAGACGACGACGTTGTTATGAGCGACATAGAGTCTAACTCTGCGGGCGCACATTCGGATGCAATTCTCGATTGGCCCGCCTTCATTAATCAGTTTGACGTTTGTATCACGACGTACAGGGTTCTTCAAACAGATATGCTCGTGGCGCGCGCACCTCCTGAACGTTCTCGAAGAGAGAGTGTGGAGTACAGGAACCTGAGAAGGCCAAGGAGTCCCCTGGTGGTGTGTGAATGGTATCGGGTGATTATGGATGAAGTACAAATGATGGGGGCAGGCAAATCCGAGTTCGTTTTCTCTACTCTGCATTTCTTGTCATTCATGGGGAAGTCTGTGCTGATGTTTGTAATTCCAGGGAAATGGTGTCTCTAATTCCTCGCTTGTCTTCCTTTGCCGTCTCCGGAACTCCTGCGCGTGCGCAAGTCTCAGACCTGATTGGCGTTCTCCGATTCTTGCGCATTGATGACATGGTAGCACCAAAGCGGATATGGGAGAGGCTTTTAAAACATGGGTTCAAAGACCTGTTTGCATCCCTGTTTCAGAGGTATTCTGTCAGGTGAGTCGACTAGCCTTGGAATTTCTGGCTCTCAATTCATTCTATATGTAACACAGGACATTGAAGTCTTCAGTCGAGAATGAGTTGACGATACCTCAACAACGACGATACTTGGTCGGTATCGAACTCGGACGAGTCGAACGACATGTGAGTCGCCTTCCGGTTTGGGATGGATGACAAGTATTTATGGCATGAAATTCAAAGGTGTACGATCAAGCTCTGGGAGAGGCGCTTGTTGAGCTTGGGCTGGATGCACGTGGAGTGGCAGCATACGAAGGATGGGAGGTAGATGCAGGTGTTTTAAGGAACGTATTGAGACGGTTGAGAGGGTTGTGTACGCATCCCCAGGTGAGTCGTGGCGTATCTTTGCGTACGCGTTGTAGAGTCTGAGACGGTGTGGGACAGGTGGGACAATTGCCCAAGCAAGGCGATAGATTGAGTAGACCGGGTGCGTTGAAGAGTATAGCCGATGTGTTGGAGGTATGAGCTTCGTATCAAGGTTGCGTTTGTGTTCACGATTACACAGGCGATGAAAGACCAGAACTGGAGGAACCTGTCAGAGGATCGCAAAGCAAAGGTGGTTACATGTTCCTTGTTCTACTCTCGCAGCATGGACACTCATTGCCTCTCCCATTTAGATTCTAGCACTGACTCGTCTTGCCCAACTCCAGCAGCACCATGCAGCCGATCTTGACCGGTACCAGCGTGCGAACGAATATTTGCTCACTGCTGAAACGGAAGTGAGTCAGCTTATTGACGAGATTAAAGCCTCCGTGGCGCAACATAACGTGAAAGGCGAGGTTCTCAAAAAAGAAGCACAAGCGTTGAGAGATTCGAGAAAAGCAAAGAACGCTCAGAACAGTGACGGTATTGATAAGGGGAAGGGAAGGGAAAACGCCCGCGATGTGACACCAACAATGGATCTCGAGTCGGATTCAGACGACGATGACAATGACGATGTTGAAGACAGGGGCTTACCCAAGACGCCGGCCGGCGAAGAACACAGGGCGAAACGAATGGCATTATCGACTCGCCTACGAGAATGTCTTCTAGTGCTTCATCGAGTCAAATTTCTGCAGGGAGATGTGTATCATGTTCTTGGATCTTCTTATGCTGAGAAGGAAGATGCGGCGTATGCGGATGCGGAAAGCCTTCGGAAAGACTTGCTCAAGTGTGCGTTTGTGTTGTATGTGATCAGGATTGGAACTAAAGTATACGATTCGTTAGCGACGGAGGAAGCAGCGAATAGGGCTATGCAAAGGCTGAGTGCTGCCACGACGGAGAAGCGCGTGACGCGACAAGCATTGCAAATCCCATTGCCCTTCCTGGAGGGCGGAGGTATTAGATCTACCCGTTTCGTGAGCGCCACTCGTCTAGAATTAGGCGTTCATTTACGAACCCTGCCAGTTCGAAGAAGCAAACGAGATTATCGAAGATGTACTCATGGACCAATCCGCACTTCTTTGGCAGTGGCGGACCAAGATCATTGAATTACTGACTCAAAAGCTCAACTCCGCTGGCGAACAAGCCGACGGGGAGGAGTACGCACGCAAGCTGGACACGCAGGGTGAAGCAGAGGTCTACATGCAAGCTTATGCTGCTATCCTCGCTGACCGCCGAGAGACAATCGTCGCAGAACGGACACTCCTTGCGGTGCACGAGGGACGGGAGAAAACGACAAGAAAGACCCGTGCCGCTGCTCGGGCAAAGGATCATGCGCAGGAGAACTTGGAAGTCCCAGAGGAGGTCGAAGTACAGCCTCAACATGAAGTGCTGCACCAGCAACTGTTGGAACAACGAAAAGAACTGCAGCTGTCTGGACGTGCGCTGAGATCAGTGCAGGTGGACCTTTCCGCTGTTGCTGTTCGCATCCCAAAGGATGACGATCCAGAGAAGATTATAGCCAAAGAAGGTGCTGCGAGGCTGCGCACACTGATAGCACATCTGAGTAAGCAATCCCTTGTTCCGCGGGCTTTCGGTCAGAGTAAACTATCGTCTTCAACAGTGGAACTGACTGAAAAGCTTGACGCTGACCTTGCTGGACTGCGAAAGGTCTTCAATGATCGTATCGTGTCTGTATCTGTACTTTCCCTCGTGCCATATTTTCGCTCACGGTCGGATAGGTACTTTCGACAACTCCAGGAAATCTCTGATACGGTAGTAGAAGTCCAATGGGAAGGCTCTCTAGCTGATGCCATGGAGGCAACCAAGTTTGACGTTACAGATCTTGGAGCCAGGATTAACACAAAGCGGGCGCGACAGCGATATCTCGAACATCTTGCCACGGGCGGATCGTCTGACGACGACGACGAAGACGCCCTATGTATTTTATGTCGGTGCGAATTTTTAAGAGGGTTCATCACTCAATGGTAAGAGGGTTCATCTTCGAGGAACATGTATGCTGACATCTCGGAAAGTGCGCATATATTTTGTGAGGTATGATGGCAAGCCTTTCTAAAGGTTGGCTGGAAGCTAATTGGACAACCCAAAGGGATGCATGAAGGCGTGGATTGCGCGTGCTGGAGAGAGGGCCTGTCCCGTCTGCAGGTGCATTGCACCCAACCACGTCCAGTAACCCATCTAATGTTTTCTGTAGGTCTCCTGTTGACCCCAGGGAGCTGCAACGCTTTACAACTCAGGAAGATTGTCCGCCTCCGCCAAAGCCTGTGTTGAGCAATGGAGAGTTGGTCCCTGTCTCTCGTCGGGAAATCCAGTACAATATGATCGGTGAGTTTGGAGTATCGAAGCCATGTGTAGACATTCATCGATGCTGTCCAAGACCCCTCTTTATTTGCAGACATCCAGACGATGGATTCGGATGGAAACTATGGCAGCAAGATTCAGACCCTTGTTCGACATTTACTGCACATTCAAGCTGTAGACCCGGGTGCCAAGAGCATTGTTTTTTCTGCGTGGGCTGATTCATTGACGAGTGAGCTTGTCGTCCTTGTTCTCCTAGAGTGTGTAGCTGATCGTTTCTCAAGTTGTCAAGCATGCGCTTTATTCGAATGGCAAGTTAATGTCCCTGAGATCATCCATACACTGGCTGAAACCCATCCAGGGATACCTTGTATACGCCTTGACCATAGTCGAGGAAAAGGTGGGGCAAAAAAATTTAGAGTCGATCCCACTCTTCAAGTGCTTCTCTTGCACGGGTATGTCAATGATGATTTCAAAGGGCTCTTACTCAATGTCCCCAGCGAACGTGATAATGCTGGTCTGAATGTCACCTGCGCTTCTCGCGTCTTCCTCTTGGAGAGTGTTGTCAATCATGGCTTTGAAGTACAAGGTGATTTTCGTGTTTCGTTGGTACTAGGCTGTCACTCAATCATAAACTAGCTATTGCACGCATAGATCGATTGGGTCAAACTAGAGCGACCGAAGGTACGTTGCTTCTCTAGTGCTCGTCCCTGTGATGCTCAACAACAAAACAGTTTTCTGTTACTATGCTGAAGGTAGGCGTGATACTCGATTGCGACGTGGCAGGAGGAATAAATGCAATCCAGACACCGTGGAAAAGAACATTCTTGACCTCGCTGCACGACAGGGCCTGTCCCTCTACACCAAGGACAACTCGGCAGGGACCCTCAACGTCACGTCCTTTGCGACAGACTCTGCAAAGAATCTCGTCGACGCACCAAAGAAACCGGGCAGGAAGGGTCAACCGGCACAAAAGGGCGACTTTATCTTCAAGTACGCCACCTCTCTCTCTCTCGATTCTTGTGCTATCCTGACGCACGTCCGACCAGGGTGAACGATATGCTGGCGATCTTGTTCCCACACATGTTTGAAGATCTCGAATTCCTCTTACCGCCGGACGCCCGTGGAGAGGTTGTCCCGCCATCGACGCGTGCACAACCGCCTCCCGTCCGACCGCCGGTCAGACGGGTATTCGTGAATGCAGAAGCGGGCCCGTCGCGGTCCTAGTTTTTTATTTATTTATTCACGATGTAGTGTTGTATCGTATAATGACGAGGCACTGCCCGTCACAAACAACCCGCGGGACAATTTCGCCCGGGATCAAATGTCACACGACCAATGCCAAGGGCTGACGTCGTGCACACGTGTGGGTCAGAAACAAGGAACGGGGGACGAGAAAGAAAAGGAGGGCGATCGATAATCGCGTTTGTTGGTTCGGGTGGAACCGCAACACGACCCTCGCCTCGTTGCGATACGCGTGTTGGCCGACTCGGAGACGGGGATGGTAAGAGAGAGCGAGGCAGGGGAGATGGCCGAACACCTCGAGGTCACGCTATATTTGATATCGCTCATCGTGATCCTACATCGTACGAGAAACAGCACGCAAAGTGTTTCTATCCAGTCTCTCGGGTCAGCGTGCAGTGACTCGTCAAAATGAGGGGACTGAGATAGATGGCACAGATCGCCACCATCACTGATGTCACTCACATGCGGATGCCAGTCAACCACACGCGTGTACCATAAATCAATTTCTCAAGGACGACCGTCGAGGCCACAACACAAGCGCTGCAAGTGCTACGAAAACGAAGCGCGGTCATGGTAGTTAAAAAAAAAAGAGGAGCAACCCACCGCCAGCGGTAGAAATACTATGTACGTACTACGTATACTGCTCGATTATAACGCATAATTTCATACCGCAAGGTTTCGCGGGGAAAAAAAAAAGAAACAGAGTTGGAGTGTTGGACATGCGTATGCGTGGATGCAAAAAAATGTCGTGTGCCTGCTTTTGATAACGGCATCACGGTAGAGAGATGATGGACAGCGATGCGAAAAAAAGACAATGGGACGGAGAACGAACTGTGAGAGCAAAGGCATGCAAATTGGGATGACAAGAGGCATGAAAGAAAAATGGCGTGACGGCGACAACAGGCAGGAGAAACGCGGTCAGAATGCACCACCGTCCCAGCTTGCCCGCTTGCGTTTATTGTCACTGACCTTGCGCAGCTGCAAATCTTGTGGCGAGACATAGCTCATACCACGCTGGTGTGGATGGCGCGTACCTGCACCCACATTCACATCCACCTCCTGGGGCGTCTCCACAAGCAACGCCTGCGCGGTCTGCAGCGCCTGCGTTACCGAAGAGTATGGCGCAGTGGGTGGCGCGGACCTCAGAGACGTGTTTGAGCGCGCTAGATCGAGTGCTTGTCCCTGCCTCGAGGCATCCGTGGCATCCGAACTCGTGTCATGATGTCCGTCCGTAGAATGACTGCCGCTGTAATAATGCAAGTCTAGGAAAGGCAGATTGTGAAAGTCGCTGGGAGCCGGTGGCTTCCACAAATCGGGAACATCTGAAGCATGCAATGCGGCAGACTCTGTGGTGTGGTGATGAAGTGCGTCAAAAAAAGGCAGCGAGCGCGTGGTCGTCATGACGGATTGTGACTGCGTCTGAACCTGTGTTGAACGTGTCATATTGGAACGCGGCTCAGACGGCGGCACAGATATGGATCGGCCATGCGACGTAGATGAATGAACATGCGTCAGTGGACGCATGGGGCGGGATGTCGTGAGTGGTGTCGCAGGCGGTGTCGAGTGTGTCAAATCAACCATGTCCTCCATGCCGTGCGGTGCGATGGCAAACAGCTCAAGCGTAGACGCAATATTCATAGACGCCTCCGCATCGTCCTTTTCAATCCCGACTTCGTTGGTGGAAGTGGGGACTTCAACCTGATCGTTGAGCGTAATCGACGCCAGCTCGATTTCGTCAATGCCGGGAAGTGCGGGCGTGTGTATCTGCATGGGGTGCATACCAGCGGGTGGCTGCATTCCTGAGAGCCCGAGGCCAGGTGTTCCGAAACCGAAACCAGGGCCATAGTACGACTGCTGCGGTTGGTGGGTGCGTGCACCAAAGATAAGGTCACCGGCGTAACTCGAGTGATGGGTGAAACCCCTAAATGTATTGGTGGGGAACATCTCAGGGTCGGAAAAGGTGGAGTGGGTATCTCCGATGCCAGCCTCTGAGGCAAAGTCGTGAAATGTGGTCGGAAATAAGTCGTACCGATCCATGACACCATGATTAAGGTGATGAAACGAAAATGGGGACGATGGTGCTGGAGAGAGGCCGTCTGCAAAGGAGGAGCCACTGCTGGAAAAGGTGGACGTGTCCAATCGGGGGTTGGCAGAAAACCAGTCCTGTGCGCCCCAAGGCGACTTTCCGATGGTGTGCATGCGACGAATGAACGGTGATTGATTGAATGGGTAATCAGAGGATATATGCGACGATGTTGGAGAACCAGTGTTGGCTGACCAGCTGGAGTGGATGGGTGTATCGATGCTGGACCAGGTGCCCTGTGACTGAGACGAGTCGGTGAGCTCTGAGAGCGAATGGGTCGCGCTGGGCATAAAGTCAGGGATGGAGAGGGGTTCGGATAAAGGGTCGATTGTCTCCATGTCCATCTCAGCAAATGGCTCAGCCGAGGATGGTGGCTCGTCCTGAGGCGACGTTTCCGTCGTGATAGGGGGACACCTAAACAACCTGCGAGTGGACTCTTCTTCGCCAGCAGAGCTGTCGTCGTCCTCCGAGCAGGTGGTACTCTCTGGTACGCTCTTGGTACCGCCTCTGAGCAAACCAGAGGCACGCTTCCGACGCGTGGGGCCGATGTGGGATGTTGTGGACGGTAGCTGATCGTCTGTTGCTGCGCGAATGGGGAGATGGACACCGCCCTCTCTCTTCTTCTTTGGCGCGTTGCGTGGTTTGTATCCCGCAGCCTGGTAGAGCTCAGGGAAGGCGTTGCGGAAGCGGTCGCGAAGATCAGTCGAGCGACGGTTCTGCTCCTGAAAGACGGGGTCCTTGACGATGGTGGCCCATACGGTGCCGTGCTTTTCATAGCCGGCCTTGAGAGCGCGGTCCTCCTCTTCGGTAAAGGGACGGCGCTTCTTTGAGCGAGTCTTTTCAAAGATGGAGCGTCCGTCTGGGAGTGTGGAGCGGACCTTGCTAGAGAGATGGGTCTTTGCGTTTGGGTAGTGCTCCTTGTACGCGTCCGGAAAGTATGTACGAAAGCTGAAGAGGCGTGAGGACAAGCAAGAGGCCAGTGGTTCAGACGTACCGGTCCTTGAGGTCGACCGGGGAGCGGTTGTCGAACTGGAGCTTTGGGTCTTTGAGGATGGCTTTCCAGTTGCCAACACCCCACTGAACGGTGGTGTGAGTAGTCGTTGGTCGCTGTAGGTTCATACGCACCGTGTTGCAGCCGTCGACGAGCATCTGGGTCTCTTGTTCTGTCCATTTTTTGCGCTGTTTCTTCTGTGCGACAAAGCCGTCGTGGATGGTCTCGTCCGCGATCCTGCGCATCTTTCCCTTGCGTTCTGGCATGTCGGGGATGCTGGTGTCGTCCCGGAACGTCCAAGCGGGAACAAGACGTGGCGAGGAGGGCAGGGCGAGCGACACGCGACGAATCTTGGGTGGTGAGGAGGAGGAGGAGGAGGAGGGGTCAGTCATGGTAGATAATCAAGGTCAAATGGGTTGATATGTGTTCATTTTTTATTACATTCACCGCCACCACTTGGGTCGTGTCTACGCCGTGCCCGACACTTGCGGCGCTATCCGTTCTTCTACACGGCCAAGCCGTTCTATCCACCCATCAAGACGTCCTGCCAGGTCCCCAATCTGCCCCCGTGACAGCACACGCGGTTGTACCCACGTTATGTGTGCCTTCTCATCGACCTGGTCTAGCGTACCACGAATCAACTTGAGGCTGCACGCGCTGATAATCAGCAACACGCCCCCTCCATCTTTTTCGTGCTCACCTCAGTGCCTTCATGATCAGGTGTTCGACCTCGTCAACAGCCAGGCGCGTCTCCGCGGCGATCATCTGAAATGTCATCGCTCGGTCGTTGGCACTCCGTTTGAACACGGACTCGATGAGCGCCATCAGACAGATCTTCTGTCGGAGGAAGGGATAGTTTTGTTCTAGAATCGGCTAATCCGCCTTGAGCTTTCTCTATTTGACACGGCTCTCCGCACCCATCACGCACCTCCTGCGGAAACAGCGGTGCCAATGCTTCGAATTTGCCAATGTTGCCTTCATTGAATGTAAACAAGAGCTTCTTGATCCAATCATACTGCGTGTTGTCCAGCGCGTCCAGTATCGGATGCATCAGCTACCACAGATGAGATCATCAGCACTTGTCCGCCTTGCGCTTTCGCTCTTTCAAATCGCCGCAATGACCTACCAGTTCCCCAAAGTTGTAGATACTCTCCCCGAGGAATGCCGAGATTCCAAGGTCGTGCGCGCGCAGTAAACGTTCCTCCGTCGTGAGGTCCGTCCCCACATCAACACATGCCAGATACAGTAACGAATGCTTATAGTATGGTGCATATTCTGCTTTTGCCTGATATATCAATGGCGTCAGCATCGTGATCCGTTCAACGCTATGTTCATCCTCACCTTGTAGTAGTCCGCAGCGACGCGATAGTAGGACGCGTTCACAGCATTATCCACACCCTCGAGTTGATCGAGTGTCTTCCAAGCTGTGTCCATGTCCTTCTTTGTTCCTTCCAAATCGCCATAGACCAGTTTCGCGTGTGCGATGTTGGCCAGCAACAACACATGTGCCTCCTTGGACGTGTCAGCATCGATCCGTGACAGCAGCGCACTCAGAAAACCAAGCTGTGCTTGTGGATCTTCGCAACAAATGAATCGTAATGGAAAAGTGGTACAGCAAGTGGAACATACTCGTCATCTCCTTCGACACACGGGTTCCGAGCTCCACAAGTTTCTGTTGGTTTAATCTGGACTCGAAATCTCTCACGAATTGCTGGAAGACAACCACGCGGCACGGCTTTGAAAGGGGGTGATCGAAGAACTCGGACAGCTTGAGTGTGAGCTGATGCCATAGCCTGTCCATCGTCATGAGTACTGTTCATGAAAATGGACGTCCGTGAATTACTTGCGCGTATACAAATTCTTGAATGCCTCGAAAAAGGGGTGAAGTTCTGCGGGTGTGGACGAGAGTGCCTTTGCGATAAACTCGTCCAGAACAAGTTTCGGTGGTGGTGCAGTAAAGTCTGGTATCGCTGGTGCCATTGTGTCTCTGTACGAGAAATGAGGACGAGCAGAATAAGATGTGGACACTGACCGTGACGCGTGTGCGGTATGCCAGAGCAGACTCGTAAGCGTGATAGCGATTGTTTGACTGTATTTGGCAATGGCTTTCAGAAATAACAAGACCAAACTGACGCCTGTCCATCCCAACAAGAGACGGCGTCTGGAGGGCGGGTCGGACATGGTGGCTGGTGTGGATACAGTTGGCAACTGCGCACGCATGCCTTTAAGATCCGGCTGAGCGCCAACCACATTAATACATGTTGTAGCACCAGACCCGTGTTCGCTATTCTCGTCATTGGCACGCTCATTGGCATTGGCACAGGATATGACACCCACGCCGAGTACGTATTCCTCATACCACTGCGCAGATCTACTTCGCTGACAAAGCACAGGCGAGTACCTCGAGGATGTCTGGCAATTTGGATTCCCTCCTTGACGGGTCTCCGTCTACCTCCTCCTCCTTGAATGGCTCTTCGTCGTCGCGTTTTTCTCCGGTGTAACACTTCCATGGACCCACTGGGAATACCGGTATGCCCCGTTTCACGTATCTCGTTGCTGCCTTGACGACACTATCATCCTCAGCCATCGATCTCTCAGCTCTTCCGCACAAACTTGGTGCCATCTCCGATGGACGCACGACACATCCGTAGATTGTCGCAGGGATATAGAGCCCAATTAGCCACCTTTGCCGAGGAGATCGAACGTGCCCGCGCGGAACTATTGCGCCTCGAGCAAGAGCGCGATCAGGTCAAAGACATCGTTCACGAGCTCGATGCGCTTGTGTCTCCCGTTCGTCGCATGCCCACGGACATCATGGCAAAGATCTTTGAACATTCTGTCCTCGACCAAGTCACCCCAAGGGCCGACCCTCGGATGGCGCCACTGTTGCTTGGCCAGGTCTGCCGTGCTTGGCGGTACCTCTTGTTCTCTCTTCCGTGTTTATGGACTGGTCTACAACTCGATTTGCCTTTGGGCAGCAAAGACTGGCAGGATCTTGCACGATTCAAGAGTCTCGCAACCCAAGTGTGGTTTTCCCGTTCGAAAGCACTCCCGATATCCCTCTCTGTCAACCATCCCAGAGGACCCCACATCCCATGGGGTGCCCTCGTGCATCTGGAAAGAGAGATTCTCACTCACAGCGGCCGCTTGAAAGCCCTTTCGCTGCGCCTCTCCTCTCGCTCTCTCACCCGCCTTTTGACATTCACCCAGAGTCCCTTGCCATACCTCGAACATTTGGAACTGCATAACAGCAATCCCCTTCCCGCGAATGATTATCTACCCCCAATCGTACTGCACTCTGCGCCCAGTCTCAAAAGCTTGAGTCTCTCGTGGTGCTGTCTTGACCTTTACCATTTCCAGGTCCCGTGGGCACAGCTTCAGCATCTAAACCTCGACTATGACGCTAGCTCTTATTGGAACCCTGTCCACAGTGATTACCTCCAAACCCTTTCCCTCTGTCCCAACCTGACGACTCTCTGCCTCGGTATCGGTGCTCCCATCAAAGACGTTGATCCTGCACACGTTCAGCCCGTGACCCTTGCTCACGTCCACACATTCAAATCGAATCTCTACGTCCAAACGCCGTATCTCTCTCATTTCTTCGATGCCCTCCGCATGCCCCAACTCCGACAGTTTGACGTCAGGAACGCTAGTCTTGCGCTAGGCAGTTTTGCCGGTCAAACGGAATGCCTGCCATTTCTGATGCGCTGTGCACACACGCTGGAGAGCGTGTGTTTCAACCGAGTCGACATCGCGGATGCTGTCGTGCTGTCCTGTCTGACACAGCTTGATCGGTTAAAGACCATGTCCTTTCTCCCCGGCATTCTGCGACTCAACCATGGGCTCATCACTGCCCTAACGCATGAGGACGAGGGCAGCCGTATCTGTCCCGCACTCGAGACGCTCCAGTTGAGGTGTTCCTCTGTCGTTCCCGTCGACGCTATCACGCGTCTCGTAGCGTCGCGTTGTCGGACAGAACCCAAGCTCAAGTGGTTTTCGTTGCAGATGGCGACGTTCGAGTATGGGTTGGATACGCGAGACGACAAGATCGAGCAGGTGCAGACGCGGTTGAGGGAATACGTCGAGGCTGGGTTGCACCTCGTCTTGACAAAGTCGCGCAACAAGGACTAACACTTTTTCTATAGTACTAATGATACCTACTAAAACTTTGTAACCTTTTTGTCATGCTTGTGAATTTACTACTCATCCTCCTCCTCCTCGTCGCGCAACACTATGCAGCGACACCACCCAATAAACGACCCCCGACTGCCCAACTGCGCGCACAAGACCACTTCTTGGAACGTCTCATGCCCCACCTTGGCACGCTGTCCAAGGTAGGAATCCAACACCCACCTCTCCACCGCTCACACCCCCACAGTACATCGCCAACACCTGGGCCGCCCTCCAATTCGCCGCCGCCCTCGTCTCCTCCACACCGTCGACACCGACGCCCGCGCTGATCACAGGCACCGCCCTCGTCCTCACCGGCGCCCTCCTCCGCACACACTGCTTCCACACCCTCGGCACGCACTTTACGTTCGAGCTCGCGATCCGGCCTGCCCACGCGCTCGTCACGACCGGTCCGTACGGCGTCGTGCGACACCCGAGTTACACGGGCATCGTCGCGCTCGTCTATGGCTGGCTCGTCTTACTGGTCGGCGACTGGCCGTGGGCTGTGCGTGTGTGCGTGGGCGTGCTTGGTGAACGGGGTGTGGACGTGGCGAGGGCGGGCATGGTCGGTCTCTGGGTCGTGGTGTCGGCGATGCTCCATGTCTTGTTGGGCAAGCGTATGGACAGGGAGGACGCGATGCTGGAAGAGACCTTTGGGGACGAATGGCGGGCGTGGTCCAAGCGTGTACCGTATCGGTTGGTCCCTGGTATAGTGTAAACAATAAGGCGCATTTCATGAAAGACGATTCATTTCGCTAGTATATCATGTTAGATGTTACAGTCTATCTAAGCACCAAGTATACAAGATAGTGATACGTTAGAGCGGGAAAAACCGTTCACAAATTCGCAAGGGTATCGCCAGAAAATGAGCGAGACATCAAGAAAGAAGGGATTAAAAAAAGGAGAGAAATTTCCGCTAACAATACAGAAAATGATGCACGAGACGACATTGCAAACCCACAAGAGATGCGGCGGAGCGCCCATTTTTCCAGAACAAAGAGGGGAAATAGGGTCGTGTTACACAGCGTGTGGTACGTCGGGGGTGTACCGAGGTGGCGAGCTCGTGTCCAATGTCGCTTCGGGGAGCGTCGGCAATGGCAGGCTGTCCAAGTCGATGGGTGACCTCGAGAACGACTCCCTGGACATGGACGTCGACAGCGTTGTCGTGGGTGATTGCGGCTCCATTTTCATGTCCGCCAATGCACCGCCAACATCGGGCAACGTCAAACGCGACGAATACGACACAAGCGAATCCAGCTGCTTCTCCGTCTGTTGTGTGACGTAGACGGGCATCGTTGCAGAGCTGTCTGGGTCTGGGTTGGAACTATCGTAAAAGAATCCATGAGACACAATTAAATCTAATTTGCAGTGACATACGCGTTGGCAGACCAGGTTCCTGTGGTCGACATGCTTCTGGTGGAGATACCAACCCGCTTTGCGACCGATGCGTACGCAAGGCGGTAATTCTTCCTCGCTTCATCGGCAAACCCAAAGAATCCAAAGAACAATAGAGCACAGATGACGACAATCCAACGAGACAGTTCAAAAGCACCAGCGACGGCTGGGACCGACTTCCACAGAGCAGCAGGATAGAGTATGATCTCGGAAAAGTTGGCGTGGGCATTGTCCCAGCTCACGTATGGCTGAACCTCGCTCTCGTTCAAGTTGAAATAGAGA